>PISX010009010.1:0-78287 GCA_004024625.1 Mellivora capensis
ATTACATAATAGGCATTCTCCGATATTTTACTTAGGGATTTGTGCATCTATAATACATCTCTAACACAGAGCCCAATGTCATTGTGTTGTTGTTTGTTCCACTTTTAAGTTACTCAGTTATTAGTTCCAGTTAAAAATATTTTTTGTTCATTTACCTTTTACACGGGTAGAAAATAGTCATTTTGCTCAAAACAAAAAAAGAGACATAATTAAGAATGTTTACAGTGCATTTTTCTGTGTATATGATATTAAGTATGTTTGCAATGAATTTTAGTTAGAATTAAAATAATACTTTGCATGAAAATTTATTGTTGTGGCCAGAAAACCAAAATTTTTTGTTTAAAGTGGGTATTTTGAAATAAAGTGGCATAATCTTAGTTTGGAACGTAATTGCTTCAAAGTTATAATATTGGTGCTTTAGTCAAAACTTACCAGAAAGACTTAACAACAGGGTTATAAATGGCCCTAGAGAGAAGGGAGACTACAAGCTGATAGTGTATCCCTATGGAGACATTTCAAGCGTTAAGATTTCTAGGAGAATGGCCATGATGAGATCAGAAGGAGTATATAGACGGAGAAGTATAGAGATGAACCAAATTCCAGAATTCCATTTAGTCCACACAGTAGGGATGAAGTACCCACTGCGTGATGTGCTAGGGAAGGTGCTGTAAGGGGGGAATATAGGGGAAGTCAACTGTATTAAAACTAGATATAGAATAGAGTCTCTGTCCTTGAGGAGTTTAGCATTTCATTGACAGATATATAACAAAGTTTCAAAATGCATGATAGACACAGTGAGGGATATAAAAGTTGAGAGTTGAGAGATATTTGTGCCATTTGTGAAGGTTCAAGACCCCATGAAGCATGAAAGAGGTAGTTATTAGGCCAAGTTAAGGCAATGATATTTTACTTTATGGGTAATAAATTGTTGGAATTCATCACCCCAAGGCTAAAAGATATAAAAAGATCCTTGATGAGTTACCCTTGGAATAAAATGGTATATATATATTTAAAACTAAACCCAGTAGGGATTAAATGAGACCATTTTAGGGGTGTTTGGAGGGCTCAGTCGGTTAAGCTTCCAATTCTTGATTTCCATTTGGAGGGAAGGGGAGCCACCTCGGGCTCCATACTCTGCAGTGAGTCTGCTTGGGATTCTCTTTTTCCCTCTCCCTCTGCCCCTCCCCTTCATGTTCTCTCTCTCTCTCTCTCTCTCTCTCTCTCTAAAGTAGTAAGTGAATAAATCCTCTTTTTTTAAAATGAGACCATTTTAAAATGTCATAAATATACAGAAAACCTTCTAAACCAACTTACAAATAATCCGTGAGGAAAAACTAAAATGGCTTTGGAAGTATACATTGTCTTGAATAGTGTCAGTATTAGAGAATTAGAGAATTAGAGCCAACTGTATCATTTCATAATGACCAGCAGACCAACTCTTCTCCCTATTTACTTCTCCCCCTTTTTGTTTCCAGCACCCTCATCCTCCTTGTGTCCCATTTCCCTACACATGCTTAAGTATAATGAACCTAATGTTTGAACCCTACATTTTGAACTTGGTAGCCATATTTGATCTGTTCTGCAGAGGGGAGTCATCAAGGTGGCAGTGTGACAAATAGCAAAATAGAAGTGTCTGAGTGTGAAAAACCTGCTGCTTTCAAAGTAAAGAAGCTCTCAGATCAATGCTCTTAATATCAGTGCCCTGGTTTATCTTCAGAGTCAGTCTGTTGGAAGCAGGCTACTTGGGTAACACAAACTTGGGAGTTTTTATTTACACTTAGTTAAGAAGGTCAACCATATATTAGCAATATACCCTTGTGAGTTGATGGGGAATTTATGGCATCTTCTTACCACAACACTGACATCTTTCAAGAACTCTTGCTTAGTAGTAACCAATACTTTTTTCTTCTATATATTTAATGTCAAATCTGAACATACTGAGCAATTAAAAATTGATACATTTCCTTCACATCTACCATAATACACCTAATTCTAAAGAAAGGAAATACGTTTTGAAATTAGATTTAGTATTACTTATTTTTTGTTGTGACTGTTTATTAATAGTTATTTTAACATGTAGTATTTATTAAATATTTATAATAACTGTGCTAGTTTCTCAGCCTTAAAAATGGATTTAATTTTTTAATTTTTTAAAATTTTATGATAGTGAATATAATATCCCAGAGTTCCAGATTATAAAAATGAAACAAAACCATAAAAGAAACCTTAAGAGTTAAAAAATGTGTTTGCTATATACTTACTAACAACAATATCTCTCAGTAACTGGAGATCTTTTATGAACCAAGCCAGTGGCAGGATGTTTCCATGCTTTGTTGTGGATCATCATGATAGTGTCATAAGCTCCACTGAGCTCTCCCTATGCTTTCAAGGATATCATTTTTTTTTCTAAATATTTTGCTCCAAGAGCTATATTGTATATGAAGGCTAGATAATACAGAACTAAAAATGATTCTCCTTTCATCTCAGTCACTGCTTATGCGAGAACTTGAATGCATTCATTCAGTCAGTCAATCAGCTGGTTAAAGTATTTTACATGAAGTGTAGCAGGCACTGTCCAAGTGCTGGGAGTAAGTGATGAATCCGACAGTAGCACTCTCCCACCTCTTAGACCTTGTAATTTAGTGGGACAGACAGATATAGTAAACAAGTAAACACATAGGAAGAACAATTCAGATATTGGTAACTGCTGTAAATAAAATAAAGTAGGATATTGTGATAGAGAATGACACATTCAAGAGGAACAGGGGAGGGAGGGTACAAGGAAGCTCTTTTGATTTCCATTAAGAATCTCAAAAACTGTGGTTGCCGTATATTTGTTGAAAGTTGTCTTCAGCAATTAATGTATATTTATGTGTAATAATCACAATGAAGTTTAAGGAGTGCTTTTCTTAAACTTTTCATATAATAGATAATTAATGATATCTTTATATCAATGAGTAGACATTAAGTAATACATTAGGGATTCCACAATGGATGAATGGATAAGGAAGATGTGGTCCATATACACTATGGAGTAATATGCTTCCATCAGAAAGGATGAATACCCAACTTTTGTAGCAACATGGACAGTACTGGAAGAGATTATGCTGAGTGAAATAAGTCAAGCAAAGAGAGTCAATTATCATATGGTTTACTTATTTATGGAGCATAACAAATAACACGGAGGACATGGGGAGGTGGAGAGGACAAGGGAGTTGAGGGAAATTGGAAGGGGAGGTGAACCATGAGAGACTATGGACTCTGAAAAACAACCTGAGGGTTTTAAAGGGGCGGGGGTGGGAGGTTGGGGGAGCCAGGTGGTGGGTATTATGGAGGGCACGCATTGCATGGAGCACAGGGTGTGGTGCAAAAACTATGAATTCTGTTATGCTGAAAAGAAATTAAAAAAAAAAAAGATTCCACAACAATTGGTAGAATGCATTAAAATGTATGGCACCAATTATTTTAAAACAACTACTATTCTCTTTTTAAGCATCAATTTAAATGATATAGTGTTGGCTATTTTAAATAATAATTTTCTAGAAGCAGCTATTCTGCTTTAATATTAACCTCATTTCTATAAACTTGAGAAAATCTCCTTTCATCTATCTTTCATACGTGTTCAAGACACATATCAAAGTGGAATTTGTAAATTCTGACAGTGCACATAAACGGAGCTTAAAAATTAGTAATCACCTGAGAAGGGTATTACTTTCCATGAGTTTCTTATTTATTCAGACACTGAAGAGAAAATAATCTGCATAAATTGTTGGTTCAGTAGTGTTGAGGTTATCCTAACCCTGTGTTCTTTGCATATAGGTTCTTTGGGTAATATGGTCATCAAAAAGTGAACTATGATCCGAGTAAATTGATTCAAGTATTAAAAGGAAATGCCTGGAAGAAGAAAGGTGTTGACTATGATATGTAAGGGAATATGACAGAAAGAAATAGATTTACTTCAATGGCTCTAGTTGAAGTAGAGGAGAGAAATAGAAGGTAGTTGAGTATAACAAGATCAAAAGATGGCTAAAATTGTTTATCAGTCTCTGTCAATAGAACTTGACCTCAACATGTGCCAGACTCTCTAAAAAAGCCTGTTACAAATGCAGCTTCTCGAGACCTACCTCCAGAAATTCTGATTTCAAATGTTTAAGTGCAGTCAAGGCATTTGCATGTTCATAAGAGGCTCAGGTGACTTAGTGCAAATGCTGGGCTGGTGGACCTCGAGAAACATTGGTTCTCATTGTCCAAGTTGCCAGTGAATTCAATTCTCCCTACTTGTTACTGTTAACACTGAATTGCTTTAACTTAATCAAAAGCATACTTTAAAGAAGGTGAGCATGGTATTGGGCTGGCTGACGTCATATGAAGGTGTCGGTGACCAGTACTGAGAGGAAAGGAAGGGGTACAGGGAAGATTCGCTCTGAAGCTTACTAGTTTCTTTTCTCTTCTTTTCTTTTTTTTTAAGATTTTATTTATTTATTTGTCAGAGACAGAGGGAGAGAGAGCGAGCACAGGCAGACAGAGTGGCAGGCAGAGGCAGAGGGAGAGCAGGCTCCCTGCCGAGCAAGGAGCCCAATGTGGGACTCGATCCCAGGACGCTGGGATCATGACCTGAGCCAAAGGCAGCCGCTTAACCAACTGAGCCACCCAGGCGTCCCTGAAGCTTACTAGTTTCTTGAACACTTGCATCAGTGTAACCTCAGAGCCACAATATATTAATATATTTTGTTAATTAATTAACAAAGAAGCAGATTACAATGAGTGAAGAGTCCTTAGATCTTAACGTAGAGATTTTTGACCCAAATCAGTGTTTTGAGATATATTCTAAAGTGTTTACGTCCTGAAAATATACATCAAACCCCTATTGCATTAGCCCCTATTAGAAATACAAAGACAATGTTTTCAAGTAGAGTACAATCTAGTAGGCGCCAGTAGCATATTGGAGTGGTCTCCATATAATAGTAAACCACAGTAGAAAAATTAATGCTTCCAAGACACTGGAACCAGGTTGTCTAGGTTCAAGTTCTGGTACTACCACTTATTAGCCCTTCCGTGCCTTGTTTTCTTCATCTGCACAATGAGAACAATGACAGTATCTACTGCACAGGTTGAAAATTAGTTAATATATGTACATCACTGCTAACAATGCCTCATTCAGTAAGTACCATGTTTCCCAGAAAATAGTACAGTATAATGCCCATGTCTTTCACCTCCTTGGTTAAATTTATTCCTACGTATTTTATTCTTTTTGATGAAATTATGAATGGAAATTTTTTCTTAATTTCTCTTTCTGATAGTTTGTGGTTACTGTATGAATATGCCACAGATTTTTGTACATTGATTTTGTATGATCCAACTTTACTGCATTTGTTTATACTAACCTTTTTGGTAGAGTCTCTAGGATTTTCTATGTATTAAATTGTGTTATCTACAAATAATGGTAGTTTTACATTTTTCTTCCAGTTTTGATGACTTTTATTTATTTTTCCTAATTGTTCTGGGTAGGACTTCCAATACTATGTTGGACAAAAGTGGTGAGAATGGGCATGCTTGTCTTGTTTCTGATCTCAAGGAAAAAGATTTCAGATTTTTACCATTGAGTATGATGTTCTGTGGGCTTGTGATATATCACCTCTTCTTGTTTTGAGGTACATTGCCTCTGTACTCAGTTTGTTGTTTTATCATAAATGGATATTGAATTTGTCAAATGCTCTTCTGCATCTTTTGAGAAGTCATATGATTTTATCCCTCACTTTGTTAATATGGTTTTTCATGTTCATTGATTTCGCAAATGTTGAACCATCTTTCCATCCCTGGCTTAAATCCCACTTGCATCCTTTTAATGTATTATTGAATTCAGTTTGCTAACATTTTGTTGAGGATTTTTGCATCTATGTTGATCAGGTACATTGGCCTGTAATTTTCTCTTTTTCATGTGTGTCCTTAACTGGTTTTGGTATCAGGGTAATGTTGACCTCATAAAATGAGTTTGAGTATTCTCCTCTCTTCAATTTTTTGGAAGACTTTGAGAAGGATTAGTATTAAATCTTTTTTGAAGGTTTTGTAGAATTCACTGGTTGAAGCCATCTGGTCCTGGACCTCTGTTTGTTGGGAGTTTTTTTATTACTGATTCAACTTCTTTACTGTAATTGCTCTATTGAGATTTTTCTATTTATGATTCAGTTTTGGAAGATGGTATGTTTCTAGGAATTAATTTATTTCTTCTAGGTTTTCTAATTGGTTGGCATATAATTGTACATAATAGTCCTTTATGATCCTTTGTATTTCTTTTGTGTCAGTTGTAATCTTTCTTCTTTATTTTCTGATTCTATGTATTTGAGCCCTCTCTCTTTTTTTCTTAGTCTAGCCAAAAGCTCGTCAATTTTGTTTATCTTTTCAAAGAACCAGCTGTTAGTTTCATCGATCTTCTCTATTGTCTTTTTAGTCTCTAGTTCATTATTTCCACTCTGATCTTTATTATTTCCTTCCTTCTGGTAACTTTGGTTTTAACTGTTCTTTTTCTAGTCACTTTAGGTTTAAAGTTAGGTTGTTTACTTGATATTTTTCTTGTTATTTGATATAGACCTATATCATTATAATCTTAGAATGGCTTTTGCTGTGTCCCATAGATTTGGCATTATTATTTATCCATTTCATTTATCTCAAGGTATTTTTAAAATTTCTCCTTTGATTTCTTCATCGACCCATTTGTTATTCAGTAGTATGTTGTTTAATCTTCCCCATAGTTGTGATTTTTTCCAATTTTCTTTTTGTAACTGTTTTCTAATTTCATAGTACTATGGTTAGGAAAGATACTTGATTTGACTTCAGTCTTCTTAAACTTATTGAGACTTCTTTTGTGGCCTAATATATGATCTCTCCTGGCAAATGTTCCATGCGCACTTGAGTTGAATTGTGTACACTACTGCCTTCAGAGAGAATGTTCTGTGTATATCTATTAAGTCCATCTTGATTCATGTGCCATTTAAATTCTAATATGTGACTTAAAGCCGTATTTCCTTATTGATTTTCTGTCTGGATGATATATCCATTGATGTAAGTGGGGGCATTAAAGTCTCCTACTGTTGTTGGTTGTTGTCAATTTCTCCATTTAGATTTCTTAATATTTGCTTTATATATTTAGATGCTTCTATTTTGGGTGCATAAATATTTACAAATATTAAATTTTCTTGTTGGATTGATCACTTTGTCTTTATTTAATGCCCTTCTCTTTTATTGCAGTTTTTGTTTTCAAGTCTGTTTTGTCTAATGTAAGTATAGCTTGTCGAGCTCTCTTTTGGTTTCCATTGGCATGGAATACCTTTTTCCATCCCTTCATTTCAGTCTGTATGTGTCTTTATATCAAAAGTAGGCAGCACATAGATGAGTCTTGTCTTTTTATCCATTCAGCAAATGTGTCTTTTGATTGGAACACTTAGTCCATTTGCATTTAAAGTAGTTGGTATGGGTATGTACTTACTTTCATTTTGTTTAATTTTTTTCTGACTGCTTTGTAGTTTCTCTCTGTTCCCATCTTCTCTTGATTTCTTGCAATTTGTTGACTTTCTGTGGTGTTCTGCTTAGATTCCTTTCTCATTATCTTTTATGTATCTATTATAGGCTTTTGCTTTGTGGTTACCATGAGGCACAGCCTAAATATTTAACAGTCTATTTTAAGTTGATAGCAAGTTAAGTTTGAACATATTCTAAAACTCTGCATTTTTATGTTTTTGATGTCACATTTTACATCTCTTTGGCTTTTGTGTCCCTTAACTAATTAATATAGTTATTTTTACTATGTCTTTTAACACTCGTACTAGCTTTATAAGTAATTAATCCACTTTCCTTACTACATATTTACCTTTACCAGTGAGATTTTTACTTTCATGTGTTTTCTTATTACTAATTAGTACTCTTTTTTTTAACATTTCTTTTAGGGACAGTTTAATGATGATTAACTCCTTTAGCTTTTGCTTGTCTGGAGAAATCTTTATCTTTTTTTTAATTCTAAGTGATAATCTTGCTGTGTAGAGTGTTCTTGGTTGGAAGTTGTTGTTTTGTTTTGTTTTTTTTCCTTCTTCCTTTCAGCACTTTAAATATATCAAACCACTCCCTCTTGGCCTGCAAAGTTTCTGTTGAGGAATCTGGTGATGATCTTACATTTATTGTTCATTGACCTGATGTCCCTTGTTCAACACATGTTATTTTTCTCTCACAGTTTTTAAGATTCTTTGTCTTTAACTTTGACATTTTAATTACAGTGTGCCTTGGTGTGGGTCTTTTGGGATTCATCTTCTTTGGAACCTTCTAGATTTCCTGGATTTGGTGTCTGTTTCATTCCCCAAGTTAGGGAAGTTATTAGCCATTATTCCTTTAAATAATTTTTCTGCCCCTTTCTCTCTCTCTCCCTCTGGAAGCCCTATAATCAGAATGTTATTCTTGATGTTGATGTTGTCTTAAAGGTCTCTTAAGGAATGTTTGTTTTCTTGTTTAATTTTTTTTCTTTTTGCTTTCCTGTTTGGTTAAGTTCTGTTGCCCTCTCAGATCACTAATTCTTTTGTCTTCTTCACTTAGTCTGCTGTTAAAACTTTCAGTGTATTTTTCATTTAAGTTATTGTATTCTTCAGCTTGTGACTTCTGTTTGGTATTTTCTTATCTTTTCTGTCTCTTTGTGGAAATCTTTCTGTGCTTCCATTCTTTTCCTGAGTGCAGTGAGCTTCTTTATGACCATTACTTAACTTCTTATCAGGCAAATTATTTATTTCCATTTCATTAAAGTCCCCCCTGGGGGGGTTTTAGCTTGTTCTTTTGTTTAGAACATATTCCTCTGTTTCCTCATATTGCTTGACTCTCTGTGTTTGTTTTTATGTGTTAGGCAAAACAGCTATCTCTCCCAGTATTAAAGAGGTGGCCCTTTGTAGGAATGAACCTTACTGATTAGCATTGCCCTAGCTCTTGGGTGTCTCTGGAACTGTCTGTCCAGTTGTTTAAGATTCATAGAGCCGAGAAATACAGTTCCCCTGGCCACCAGAGCCTGGCACTCCAGGGCATCCCCTGTGTGGGCTCTGCATGCTTGCTGGCTTTGGCAGGTCAAGGGGGCCAGGTACAGGGTTATGGGAACAACACAAGGGGTCAAGCCCAAGGCAGTGGCATGGGAGGTGGACCTTGGAACTGGTCAGTTAGAGTGAGAGTACAAAAATATTACTACCCAGTGCCGCCACCAGCAACGTTAAGAGCAAATGTAAAAATATTACCCACCAGTGCCTCCATCCCTGTACAGAGTCCTAACAGGCTTTTGCTCTTCTAGCAGATGCCTTAATATTAGCAACTTTATCTTCGTCACATATGGGCTAGGCTCTTCTCAAACTGCTGATTTTGTACTTGGTCCCAGGGAGAATGAATCTGCATCTGAGCCTTTTAAGAGCAGAATCTCTTTCCCTATAGCCTTATGGCTCTCCTGGATGTAAACCCTGTTGGTTTTCAAAGTCACAACATTTTGGGGACTCATTTCCCTGGTGCAGTGCCTAAGAGATGGGGTGGCTAATGTGGGGTACAAACTCCATGCTCATCAGTGAGGAGTTCCATGTTTGTGAGACCCCTCCTCATGGTGGGTCACCATGCTTAGGGTGGGGTTTTTGTCAAGATTGTGTAACTGCCTCTCCTACCTGTCTTCATGTGGCCCTTTTATTCCTTGATGTAAAGTAGCTGTTCAGCCAGTACTTGGGTTCTTTCCAGAGGGAATTTTTCCATATGTGGCTATTAATTTGTTGTGTCCTTATGAGAAGGTGAGTTAAGGGTCATTCCATGTCACTTTCTTGAACTGCCTCCTTATATAGCTTCTATATAAAGAAGTCTTGCTTATGCATCAAGTTGTTTGCTACTACTCACAGTCTGCTTTTTTTTTTAAAAGATTTTATTTATTTGACAGAGAGAGATCATAGTAGATGGAGAGGCAGGCAGAGAGAGAGAGAGAGGGAAGCAGGCTCCCTGCTGAGCAGAGCGCCCGATGTGGGGCTTGATCCCAGGACCCTGAGATCATGACCTGAGCCGAAGGCAGCGGCCTAACCCACTGAGCCACCCAGGCGCCCCACAGTCTGCTTTTTTAAAACTGATATTTACTGATAACCTCCTGTTTGGCAATCAATGAGGGCACAAAAATGAACAAACCAGAATTCTGGAGTTCACAGTCTGCTAAGAAATGTACAAGTAAAGGGATAGAACAGCATTCTGGAGGCAGAGAGCAGAAGCACTTGGCAATCTTTCTGGGGTGGATACATACTGGTTGTAATAGTAGGGAATTTAATAAAAGAGACGACACCTAATTGAGTCTTGCCAGGGAATAGACATTTTCCAAATATACCAGGAGTAGGAAAGCATTCAAGGCATTTAGGAAATTGCAGAAGAGGTATAATGGCATGGGGTGCACCAAGCCCAAGGTGGAGGTAGGAGGTAGTAATGGAAGAGCCAAATTGCCAAAGACCCCTCCTGTACCACATCATGGAATTTGGACATTGTCCAGGAGGTTATTAGAAGTCACTCAAGGACTTTAAATGTGGGGAAGTAAATGGTCATGGGTGCAGTTTAAGAATATCATTTGACAGTGCCAGGAATGGAAGAGAGGCAAGAAAAGCATTTGAGGAGGGATTGTGGTGATCAGTGATATCACCTTGAAATGCTAAAAGTCAAATACAAAGTGAAAACTTAAGTCAGCCACTTGGCTCTTTAGCCTCTGTGGAAGCAGCAACTTCTTTCAAGATATGTCTCCAAAGGCAAAAGAAACAAAAGCGAAAATGAACTTTTGGGACTTCATCAAGATCAAAATCTTCTGAACAGCAAAGGAAACAGTCAATAAAACAAAGCGGCAACCCATGGAATTCTCAAATGACTCTACAGACAAAGGGCTGATACCAAGATCTATAAAGAACTCCTCAAACTCAACACACACAAAACAGATAATCACATCAAAAAATGGGCAGAAGACATGAACAGACACTTTCTCCAAAGAAGACATACAAATGGCTAACAGACACATGAAAAAATGTTCATCATTATTAGCCATCAGGGAGATTCAAATCAAAACCACATTGAGATACCACCTTGCACCAGTTAGAATGGCCAAAATCAACAAGACAGTAAACAAGTGTTGGAGAGGATGTGGAGAAAGGGGAACCTTCTTACACTATTGGTGGGAATGCAAGTTGGAGCAGCTGCTTTGGAAAACAGTGTGGAGATTCCTTAAGAAATTAAAAATAGAGAGCTTCCTTGTGACCCTGCAATTGCACTACTGGGTACTTACCCCAAAGATACTGATGCAGTGAAAAGAAGAGCCATCTGTACCCCAATGTTCATAGCAGCAATGGCCACAGTCACCAAACTGTGGAAAGAACCAAGATGCCCTTCAATGGATGAATGGATAAAAAAGATATGGTCCATGTATACAATGGAGTGTTATGCCTCCATCAGAAAGGGTGAATACCCAACTTTTTTTTTTAAGATTTTATTCATTTATCTGACAGAGATCACAAGTAGACAGAGAGAGAGGAGGAAGCAGGCTCTCCACGGAGCAGAGAGCCCAATGTGGGGCTCGATCCCAGGACTCTGGGATCATGACCTGAGCCGAAGGCAGAGGCTTTAACCCACTGAGCCACCCAGGCGCCCCTGAATACCCAACTTTTGTATCAACATGGACGGGACTGGAGGGGATTATGCTGAGTGAAATAAGTCAAGCGGAGAGAGTCAAGTATCATATGGTTTCACTTACTTGTGGAGCATAAGGAATAACACAGAGAACTTTGGGTGAAGAAGAGGAGAAGTGAGATGGGGGAAATCGGGGAGGGAGAAGAACCATGAGAGACTGTGGACTCTGAGAAACAAACTGAAGGTTTGGAAGGGGAGGGGAGTGGGGGGATGGGTGAGCCTGGTGGTGGATATTAAGGGGGGCACATATTGCATGGAGCACTGGGTGTAGTGCATAAACAATGAATTTTGGAACACTGAAAAGAAATAAAATAAAATGGAAAAAAATAAATTGAAGTTAAACAGAAGATAGCACTATGAATTGTTTAAACTAGAGATCTCTGTTAATCTCCTTAATAAAGCTTAGGTGATGTTTGCCCTACCCCATTATGATTCACAGTATAAGATAAGGCATATGAAAGAATTTTGAATGATACACTATGCAAAATATAAAATACATATAGTAATAGAAATTAAGAAAGGAAGAAACAGCTCTACTGGAATGGAAGCTCCCCCAAATCAGAGCATGTTTGCTGCTAGATTCTGGTGCTTTGTATGTAATAATAGTTACTATGGACAAGAACAGTGCTAAATATCCTATATGCATTAGCTCATTTAATTCTCAACGTTTCTTTGAGGAGCTTCCCTGAGGCTGACCACACCACTAATAAATTGCAGAGCAAGGATGGATTCAAACCCAGGCAATGTGTGCCTAGAGTCTACATTTAACCACCATGTAAGCACATCAGAGACATTTGCTAAGTTGGAGGGATAATTAGAATTCCCCAAGTTTTTTAATGACAGAATATTTTAAATGTAACTTTATCAGTTTAGTAGCTCTCTTAAAGTTCCTTTACGTAACCAAGCATGCAAATCAAACAGGCAAATTATAATTCTTTATATATCAATGTATGTTTTAGAAAGTTGTGGTCTTTTTCTTCCTACAGCTGGAAAAGTAGTTATAAAGCTTATTTGAAAGAATAAACATGGAAAAATATCTGATAAAACCCTTTAAAAAGAAGAAAAAACTAATGGAGGATGGAAGATAGTCCATACCAGATAATGAAACACATTTGTTTTATTTTTTTTAAGTTTTTATTTAAATTCCAGTTACTTAACAGTGTAATATTGGCTTCTGGTGTACAGTATGGTAATAAAACACATTTAAAGCCTCAAAACTTAATGTGATATTAATTGGCCTGTGAATAGATAGACTAATAAAACAAATTCTAAGAACAGACCTGAAAGCATATAGAAATCTAGAATTTTATAATGATCGCACCAAAAATTTATTCTATTTCTCCTAAATCTAAAAAAACATTCTTTTTTTTCTTAAGATTTTATTTATTTATTTGACAGAGAGAGATCACAAGTAGACAGAGAGGCAGGCAGAGAGAGAGGGAGAAGCAGGCTTCCCGCTGAGCAGAGAGCCTGATGTGGGGCTCGATCCCAGGACCCTGGGATCATGACCCGAGCCGAAGGCAGAGGCTTAACCCACTAAGCCACCCAGGCACCCTTAAAAAAACATTCTTAATTGCCTTTTCCATAGAATTTATTTACATAAATAGTCTAAAAATGAACTTTATCTGGGGTAATATCTAAACACTCATGAATTCTATAAAAATCAGTATCTAAATTATCTACACTAAGAATAAAAGAGCTAAAGCAATTATGACAAGATAAAATGAGTAAGGGTGGAAAAGTCACATAAAAGCAAAAAACCTATAAGAAAGTTAAGAGTGACATTTAAATACTGTTCAGCACACATTTATCGACTCCCTGAAGAATGCTGGGAATTCTAATAGATGTCAAGGTAAACAATTTCCCTTCCTTTCAGACATCTAAATATGGTTGTATGCTAGAGGTTGTATGAAGGTCAGAAGATACTCAGGACAGAATAATTAGCTTTAGTGGGATGGGGTTGAGGACTGGGGAGGAACCAAAGAGCCTACACAAAGGAGGGACATTCAAGTAGACTGTGAAGAGGTAGGATTCACCTAGGGGTGCCTGGGTGGCTTAGTTGGTTAAGTGTCTGCCTTTGTCCCAGGTCATAATCCCAGGGTGCTGGGATGGAGCCCCACATTGGGCTCCCTGCTCAATAGGGAGCCTCTTTCTCATTCTCCCTCTGCTTTCCACTCCCCCTGCTTGTGCATGCTCTCTCTTTCTCATCAAATAAATAAAATCTTCAAAAAAAAAAAAAGATGCAGGAGGTAAGAGAACCCACTCCTGACATGGAAACGGAGATGGAATGAACATGGCCTAGCTAGAGTTTAGGAAGCTTGTAGGAGACTAGACGAAAGGGAGGCAGAAACTACATATTGATCGGTCAGTTATGTCTTGCCAAGAAATGTTGCCTGGGTCCCACAGGCATCAGAGAAACCACCCAACCCATGATTTTTAAGTCAAGAGGAATATAATTAGGGTAAGATGGACAGTGGTAAAAGGATCAGTTCTTTCCTCTCTGGCTTGTTATTGCCTGGAAGCCAGCAGCTCTGCCATAGCTGGTCTCCCTGCCTCTGCTCCTTTCCCCACACTGTAGGCAGGATCTTCTTCCGAGGTCTCCTTGATCTTAGTGGCATCCGGTCACCTCATAAGAACCCTGGTCCCCTTATTAATCATGGCAAGTGGGGTCCCACATGTGACCCCTGCCTTCCTCACAGGCCTCATCAACCACTACTCTTTCACCTGGCCCCATGCACTGATGTATGAACTGTTCCCAGGTTCTCAGACATGACCCATCTTCTTAGTTTCCAAATGTTCCCTATTCCCATCATCTTTCTACACTGTTCAAAGTTTCACACTGTGCCAAACACAGGACCTGGCCCACTGTAGCCACTCAGATGTTTGGTTGAATGAACACATGAGTAAATGAATGAATTAAAGTTCATCTGAGTTTTCTTCTGTCCCTGGAAATTTTTCTTGACCCTCCTTGAGTTTTCCATAGCTTGCCCTTCTTTCCATTCTCTAGCTCCTCTCCCTACCAATTTTTCTACTGCCTTAAGAGTTGATTGCTTATTATATATCTCCCATCCACCAGAGGTTGTGAACAACTTAAGGAAAGGGATTATCTTTTATCTCTATATCCCATGTTCTAACACACTGCTTAGTATACATTCATCTCCATAAATGTTGGTGAGTAATTAGATGAGGACCTGGGAAGTTTGGGGAATCAAAGCAAAAAGGGCATAATCAACTATAGAAAGAGAACATTGATTCTCTCTTAATGCTAGAGAATACAGGTTCCCTAGGGCTGGAGGAAGAAGACAATTTCAAGCAATTTCATCATGGCAAAGGAGAGAGTGACATGATTTCCCCCTGAACTACTCTGTCCTGCCCTCATGGCCATTTAGGTCCCTCCTCATAGATTATTTACCCAATGGGCACCTGAAGTCACATACCCCACAAGTCCCAAAGGATTCAAGTGCCTTGTAGGGGCCCTGCATGTCTAGGAATTCAGAAAAAGTGTTCTCCATATATTACCATATAATCTTTTCTTTCCACTTAAGCTTAATTAAATCTTAAATCTAATGCTATCTTACATCCTGGTTTCTATCGTAGAATAAAGACCCCAAGATGGCTCGAGTTGCACTGGAATCTCTGTACAGATTACTTTGGGTTTACATGATTCGAATTAAATGTGAAAGCAACACAGCCACTCAGAGGTAAGGAGCAAGTTTTGGTTAATTAACTACATCCCTGAGTTAATGGTAACCATTTCTCAGCCAATGAGGGGGTGATTTATTTTTATTGCTACCTATATTAACCAAACTAGTAACCATTCAAAGTTGACAGTTTCTAAAAGATCTAAGTGGTAAAGACATTTTCAAGCTTTTCTTAGTCATTGCTCAGCAGCCGTTACAGAAATTTCAGCCTCTACCGGAATCAAGAGGTTCCATGTCCAAGACTGCATTCACCATGTTAGCAAAGCAAATGGCTTTTATTTTCCAGCTGCCCTTAGTTTTGCAGAAAAACTTTTCATAGAGTAATTATGCTAATGGAAAAGGGATGAAGTGGTTTGTTTTCTTTTTCCGAATTCTCTCTGATACTTAGATAAGATGAAACATCTGCCATTTTCCCTTACAGAACTGGAGCTCAGCCAATCTTGCTTGTCTTCTCTTTTTTTCTTCCTATCTTTCAGCCGTCTTATAACCATCATCACAACACTTTTCCCCAAAGGGTCCCGTGGTGTGGTGCCAAGGGATATGCCTCTGAACATCTTTGTGAAAATCATCCAGTTCATTGCCCAGGTAATGAAGAAGCTTCTGGCAGTGGGAGTGATATAATTTAATTGCCTTCAAGTAGCCAGTCTTTCCCAGGAAGTACTACCAGATGAAGAGTTTAAAGTAGTATCTTATGTGTAAAGAGTTTTCAGAATGGTTTTGTAAGTGTTTTCACACATGGCTTTTGGGGGTTTTTTTTGCTTCTAAACAAATAGTGACATGTACGTAAAATGTTTTCAGCATTTGACAAATGAAGGAACTGAGAGACAGAGTTTGAGTGAGACATCTAAAGTCACGGGGCCTATTAGTAAAAGGGTCTCTTGACTCCTAGTCCCTGTTTTGTCCATAAAAATGTTCTTTCACCCTGTGAGAAAGAAGAATGAAATAGGAATATTAGCATTTCTTAAGCACTTACTCTTTGCCAAGAACTTTTCTAAGAACTTTGCAGGTATTAATTTCCTTAAAAATTGGGTCCCATAATAATAATAATAATAATAAACATGGTTTTTAGTATTTCTTTTAACTTATAGACCCAAGATTTTTACTTTTTAAAACACCTTGTGTGTGAATTGTTATATTCCAGCTTTGACTTCCTTACCATTTACAGAACAAGGGGAAAAGATCATTATTCCCGTTCATCCTCTGCCACAGGCCAGCTCCGTACCCTTCACAAGTCAGAAAACCTCTTCCTTCTGTTTATTTGTAGAATGTGGGCGAAATGCTTGCCCACTGTACTTCAGAGTGACATGTGGATAAGGGGAAATTATAGGCATGAGATTACTGTTAGGTACAATTGATACTGATTTAAAGATGGAAGGTTCAGTTTTTACTTCACAGACGACTTAATATTTGATCTCTCTGTGTGTTTGGTATAATGAGATGCCTCTGTAATATGTGCACTTAGGGAAAAGACATTCCTTGCTTTGCAGGCAGATGAATTAATGTGATTTTTCTGCATATAGTTATCATGTGGCTGAGAACGTGCTTTCACTATTCTGGACTATGTCGTATAAAATGGACCTGTCCTATCATAGTGGCCACTGTCTCCAACTATTAGCATCTGTCTTGTGCTTCCCTACTTAAGTACCATTGCGTATCTTATTTGTTGATTATTCATTTCACTTGCAGAATTGTCCATTATAATATGAACCAAAAGATTTGAAATGTTAGAAGATAGGAGAAAATGGTCATTTTGCAGTGGTATTTTTAAAAATACATTTTAAACTGAGTTTCAAGAAGTTATCAGTGTTTGCTACACAAGGAGGAAGTATTGAGACTGTGGATAAGCCCAGACACTCCAGGTGTTTGGGGTTTTCATTTTGGGGGGATTTGTTTTTGTTTTTGTTTTGTCATTAGCCATTCCATGCTTTAGGGGCTAATTCCACATATTATTTAATGAAAGCGTCCTTGCACACCCCATGAAAACAGAGGCAGCTTCACCCAAGCTTCCAGTGGGCACGGTCTTCCTACAGGGACTCACTTGATGCATGAAATTGAGCAGTGTCTTGCTTCTTTTAGCAGCCACCTGTTTGGTGCTTAGAATAAAAATAGACATTTCACATTGAACTTGTATTTTAACATCTTTGTTTTGTTTTCTCTTTTTCACTACAGGAACGTTTAGATTTTGCAATGAAAGAAATTATTTTTGATTTTCTTTGTGTGGGAAAACCAGCAAAAGCTTTCAGTCTCAATCCAGAGGTATGAATGATCCTTTTATGTACTTCCAACAGAGCATGTATGGACAGAGCCATACCTTTACTTTGCAACTTTGGGGAATAGGACAAAGGACATTTCTCTAAAAAGTCTTCTGTTTATTTCTATCCATGATATGTGACTAAATAGTATGGATAATGGAATTTCAGAAGTCAGGTTTTGAATGAACAGACTTAGAATGATGGCAGGTGGGTGTGCTACCATATTGGGTTCTTGTATAATAGAGTAAACCTTGCCCCAAAGAGATAATCTGCCACTCCAAGTCAGGTTCATTTAGTCAGTACTTATTTAAATAGTCAGTAATATAACTATTTTGATGCAGATTAACAAGTTGAGTATTGGGATGTGATGAAACAGAGAAGAATGAATACATGAAATAATAAAATACTAAAATCTAGTGAAATTGAATCAGGTATGAATATATGTTTCTGTGACAGCATCACACCTCAAAGGACCAGACAGATCATGGAAATAATGGATATGACACACAGTTGGAGTGACCTATGCAAATGAAAAGCACATTCAAGTTTAAACTTTATTTTTATTTTTTTATGTGTACACTATGTAGTGTATTTTATTATCCTTCCCTTACTCTATTTCATTTTTTTTATTGTGTTATGTTAGTCACCATACAGCACATCATTAGTTTTGGATGTAGTGTTCCATGATTCCTTGCTTGGGTATAACACCCAGTGCTCCACATAATCCATGTCCTCCTTAATACCCATCACCCTGGGCTCACCCATTCTCCCACTCCCCTCCCCTCTAAAACCCTCAGTTTTTTTTCTCAGAGTCCATAGTGTCTCATGGTTCGTTTTTCCCTCTGATTCCCCCCACTTCGTTTTCCCCTTCCTTCTCCTAATGTCCTCCATGCTATTCCTTATATTCCACAAATAAGTGAAACCATATGATAATTGACTTTATCTGTTTGACTTATTTCACTTACATAATCTCCTTCAGTCCCTTCCACGTTGATGCAAAAGTTGGGTAGTCATCCTTTTTGATGGCTGAGTAATAGTCCATTGTATATACAGACCACATCATCTTTATCCAACACTGTGGGCCAACAGAACTGTGCCTGGCAAGCTGCCTCTTTGCAGTCCTTTCCCTATGATATTGTAAAAAGAACACTGAACCAGAAGACAGCAGTATTAGGTTTGTACTTGACACAGGCTCTACCACTTTTACTAGCTATGTGACATTTATCTCTCTGAACTTTAGCTTTTTTGCCAATAGAATGAACAAAATACTTTTCTACATCACCTCATGGAATACTTATGATATTGTGACATTACAAATTCTTAAGCCAAAAACAAAACAAAACAAAAACAAACCATAGAAGTTTTATTGTTATTATTGTTATTGTTTTAAAAAATGTTCCTATCATGACTGTGATATTTTCTGGCTTGTTCGTTTTGTCAGTAAGGATAGAGACTCAAAATCAGCAGCTGCTTAGCAGCAAAATGAACCAGGTCTCCTGATTTCCCTATGCTTCTTCCCACCACAGTCTGTATTCTCTTCTTGGTTCTAAGGTTGCCATGTATCTAGGGATACATGGAGGAGCCCAAAAATGAGAGTCTGGGAGTTTTTGTCTGGTGTCCAAAGATATAGCAGTCTTATGAAATGGCTGCAGCCAGGGTCAGTAGGCTAAGGGGAGAGGGCTAAAATCCAGGGCATTTGGGCTGGAATGAGACCCAGGACCCTGTGGTAAAGAGCCTTGTCTGGCTGGGAAGTTTCTCAAAATATTTTTCACTTCTCAGGAGTCATAGCTTCACTGTCTTCAACAGTCCCCAGAATTTCCAGGTTATTAATCTAAAAATAACATATTAAAAGCTACCATCATTATCGCCATGTATAAAACTTGCCCCTTGTTCTTCCCTCAAACTCTTCAGTCAGTGATTAGATACCCTTTTTGTACAGAGAAGTTGGAAATTTGGGGGTTTTAATGTTCAAAACTACAAAAAGATGTTTGAGTATCTTCTTCCATTTCTCTTGAGCTTGTAGGGTTATGGGAGAGTTTATCAGTAGTTGGTAATTAGAAGCTTAAAGGCATATTTATGACCCCACTCAATAGCACACACAAGGGGGAAAATAGTCTATAAAGCAGACTCACACACTTGATCCAATATGTTTTAGGGCACAGTTTCTCAGGGGATCAATGTCAATTTGTGTCTTAAATAATATTTTGGAGATAGCTTGTGGAACAAGGCCTGGAGATGTAAAGGATTCTCTTACTACAAAGTCTATCGTGTCCCACCATTTTACAGTTAAATAATTTCCAGTTACATGTCTCATTTTAGTTCAGACTAAGATGGTTTCCTATATGCATCCTCATCATCATAAGAATTTACTCATCTGTGAGAAGTTTCTAGGTCATCTATTTCTCTCATTCTTGCCTTGACCTAAAATAACATGGACCTGGGGTCCTAGCGAGTCCCAGAGGCAAAAAGAAGAAATAAAAGGCATATGGAATGGGAATGAAGAAATAAAACTCTCTTTATTCACCAACAACATGATTGCCTATGTAGAAAATATCAAAGCAACATGATTGCCTATGTAGAAAATATCAAAGAATCTACTGAAAACCTACTTAATTAACAAATTATTTTAGAAAGTTTGTAGGTTACAAGATAAATATATAGGGACTTCCAAGCTGGCTCAGTCAAAACAACATGCGACTCTTGATCTCAGGGTTGTGATGTTGGGTGTGGAGCCTACTTGAAAAAAAAAGATAAATATATAAAATCAATGTATTTTTATATTATGTAATGAAAAATAGAAATTGAACAACTTACAATAGCAATGAAAACAAAATATCAATAAATCTAACAAATTATGTGCAAGGTTTATATACTGAAAACTAAAAAACTTTGAGAAAAATCATAAACAACCAAAATAAATGGAGAGAAATACTGTTTGTAGACTGAAATATTTAAGATTGCAAAAAGCTCAGTTGTCCCCAAATTAATCTATGTATTAAACTCTAATCCCAATAATAATCCCAATTAACATCCCTATAGCATTTTCTATAGAAATCAATGCAATCATTCTAAAACTTTTGTGGAAACTCTCAGGAGCTAGAATAACTGACATAATTCAGAAAAAAAAAAGAAAATTGGAGGACTAGCATGTCCTGGTTTCAAAACTTACTATAAAGCTATGGTAGTATCATTCTGGCAGAAGAATGAGTGTAAAGACCAATGGAACAGAATAGAGAATCCAGAAAAAGATCCATGCATAGATGGTCAATTTATTTTCAACAACATTTTCAAGTTGTTTCAATGAATAAAGTGTTGTCTTTTCAATGAATGGTGCTGGACCATTGGATATCCACTTGCAAAATAATGAAACTCAGCCCATAATTTGCACAGTGAACAAAAATTGAGTCAAAATGAATCATAAACCTAAATGTAAAATCCAACATTGTAAATCTTCTAGGAGAAAACACGGGATAAAAATCTTTGTGACCTTTGGTTGGATGAAAATTTCTTAGGACACAAAAATCATAAATTACAAAAGAGAAAAATTGATAAACATCATCAAAATTAAAAATGTCTACACTTTAATAAATATTGTTATTAAAGCATAGAGCCACTGACTGCGCAAAAATACTTGTAAAATACATATTAATAAAGCATTTGTACCCAGAATATGAAGACCTCTCACAATTCAACAGTGGAAAAATAAACAACCCAGTTTTTCAAATGGGTGAAATGAAGAGCCTGTTGCCCAAAGAAGAAGTACAAATGACCGAAAAACTTATGAAAAGATGTTCCACATTGTTAACCATTGGGGAAATGCAAGTTAAAACCACAGTGAGATGTGCTGAGAAGGACTTAGAGCATTTGGAATTTCATACTGCTTTGGTGAGAATGCCAAAATACACAATCATTTTAGAAAACAGTTTGGCAATTTCTTTTAAGGTTAAATATACACTTACCATAGGATCCAACTTTTCTACCCCAAGGTATTTATCCTGGAGAGATTAAAACTCCAAAAGTCCAAAAGGGTGTGTATGAATATTTATATCAACTTAGTGACAGCCACTAAAAATAGGAGAGGAATTAACGTTCAACAACTAGTAAGTGCATAACAAGTCAGACATCCTTAATACAGTGGAATACTATTCAGCAGTGAACAGGGACACACTACTGATTTTGCAACAGCATCTCAAAAGCTTGACATTAAATGAAAGAAGCAAAACACAAAGGCTATGTACTGATTGATTCCATTCTGGAAAAGGCAAAACTATCGGGCAGAAATTAGACAATGATTGTCAGATGCTGGGTTGGGGGGGGCTCCACTGACTGTCAAGAGGCACAAGGGAAATTTCTGGGATACTGGAAATAATTTTATTATCTTGACTTTGACGGCAGTTTTACCTGATCATATAGGTTTCTCAGAATTCAAAGAACCATACAACAACAACAAAGTGTGTGTTACTCTGTGTGAATTATGTGTCAATAAACTTGAGAGATTTAGAGACACCTGGGTAGTTCAGTTGGTTAAGCCACTGCCTTTAGGTTAAGTCATGATCCTGGAGTCCCAGGATTGAGTCCCGCATAGGGCTCCCTGCTCAGCAGGGAGTCTGCCTCTCCCTCTGACCCTCCCCTTTCTCATGCTCTCTCTCTCTCAAATAAATTAAAAATAATAATAATAAATACAAATAATAAAAAATAGAGATTCTAACCTACAGATATATAATTACCAGCAAGAGCACTAATCCTCACCATAGCCCTGTAAGATCCATAGGTATTATTACCCTCCTTTTACAGAAAGGAAGCTGAAACTTGGACTTCAGAAAATTAAATAATTTCTTAAGAACAGACAGATAATAAAAAAGGAGCAGTATAATGCAGAACTATATAAAATACAAAAAGGAATTGTTTATGAAATGAATTCAAAAATATGTGTCTCAAACTATCCCACCTTACTTCCGCCCTTAGGGTTATCCTGAGAGAAGGAAAGCTGAGACAGCTGGCTGGGGTCGTTCATAAACTGGTTATACCACTTGCAAATAATTGAGGCTTGACCATTTACGTCAATCCATGGCTCTTCTACTGATATTGCATTTCCTGAGTTGAACATTCTACTTCCTCACCCAAAACATTGCTGTGTCTTGAGAAGAATACACAAGCCTAGAACACATTTCATGAGCTACTAAAATAAATGAGGAAATGAATGGACTTTCATGCCCAGTTAATTTTTTTAAAGTTAGTGCTCTTTCATTCTAGAAACTGGGGAGAGAATATTATTAAAGCCTATAAAATCAGAAAGTACACACTGCATCAGTACAAATGAACCAGAGAAATGTTCAAATCCTAGCTGAAATATCTTTCCTTGAGGCTTGAATAGTTTCAAAATGAATAGAAGTCTACATTATTTTTTGTTATAGAATATAGTCATATACCACAAAATAGTTTGGACAAACCTGACTTGGACGTTTGGCTTTCTACCTACTTTCTTCACCTGAAAAATGGGAATAATTATACATTCCTAGCATGGTTATTTTAAAAATGAGAGTTAATGAGCAATTCTGGATACCTTTTAGGGACTCAGTAGATTATCTTGTTGATAGTAATAAGTTTTATTTTCTGCTTTAGGTAGGAGCCTACTTTGGAAACTTATTACTTCCTATAATATGTATTCACATATTACTTGATGAAAATATGAGTATAAATGCGATACACATGGCTGTTTAAGGAAATACAGATGTTTTAGTACCTTCTGACATTTTAAGACATTGTTATGGTAGCAACTATCTCACTGAGTCATCTTTCAGAGCCAATATTATCCCTTACCTGAGCCTGAGGAAGATAATGATCTGGTTCAGAGTGGCATTTCTTCTTATAAGCCCATGTGTTTTATCAGTAACAAGTTCAGTGGCATGGAATTTTTAAAATTCATTTTCAAACTTGCCAGTCTTTTTGAATCAAGAGTCATCATCCCGCAATTCAGAGCAGACCGTCTGTGTTTTGTGATTCACAGTTGGAATTCCTGTTGTTTTCATTCAGTCTTTGTGAATTAACACATGTGGCATCTTTCTCCATCCAGGAGACAAATGAGTCCCTTGTTTACCTCAGTTTACTTTAGCTGCAGCTGCTCCAGAAGATGGCTGCCTTTCCTTTTGAGGTGCACCAAAAACAGCATGAGTATGATTATCTCAAACATATACCCTCCCAGTAGGGCGAAAGTCTTTCTGGTAGTTTTCTTGTGGTGCGTCAACAGTGACAGAAACATAATTTTAGGTTCATAGGCTTGACCTAAAGTCTTGTGCCTTTTAAATTACTTTCTCATACTAATGTGGATAGCAGGCCATGCTAAGTTCTCTCAAAGACTGATGGTTTAACGCGACTACAATAATTGGGTCTTTCTTTTTATCGTGAACACATTATCTCTTACAGAGAATGAACATTGGTTTACGGGCCTTCTTAGTAATAGCGGATAGCTTGCAGCAGAAAGATGGTGAGCCTCCCATGCCAGTGACAGGAGCTGTTCTCCCTTCAGGAAACACATTGAGAGTGAAGAAAACGTATTTGAGTAAAACGCTAACTGAAGAAGAAGCCAAAATGATAGGTGGGTCTCAAAGTTGTGTTAGAGCTGGGCCTTGTGAAGTCCTTATAATGACCAGAGGATCATTACCCTCAGTGAGATACACTGTTAAAAAAATTTAATAGAAGTAACTGGTAAGACATTCCAACATTGTTTTGATTGATTCATGCTGTGCTTTGTTTTACTGCCCTTTAAACTTCCTGAAACTCCCTGGTAAACATTTTGCCATTTAAATGTTAGAATTTTATCTATGGTCTTTTCAAATTCCTAATATTGATTATCTACATTTTACAGTAAATTTCTAAGCCATCTGTATCCTTTGGTAGATAATCCTGTTTATAAAGCAACCATATAAATATTCATTTGTTAGTTTGTTCATTTTTTATAGTTCCTTTCCTTTATTTTTTTTTCAGCAAAATTAGTTTAATCTGTGTTTTAAACATTCCAGATCCAACACACTCCAGGTTATATTGTGGGTTTAGCCTACATGAGATTATTTTCTTTTTAGTTTAGCTATTTTAATCCAAAGAGATGATTTCTTCCTTGTTGAATACCTGAATTTAGAAACCTACCACAACCTTTGTTAAAATAATTTTTATGTCAAAAACCCCAGGGAAATTTGAGGAGACCTCTTCACTTTAAAATAATTATCTTTAATTAGGCAATGCTCAAATGAGTTCAGACAGATTTAATGGGTGAGAAATAATCATTAACAATTATTTCATTGGAGTACAAATTTTAAATACAGAACAATTTGTTTTTAATTTGTATTATACACATAAATATATAAAATGCATATACGTACATGAACTACATAGGCTATACATGTCTTTCGTAGTAGAACATTGACACTGTAATTAATGAGAACAGTAAAAATACTAAAGCTAAAATACATTTTCCTTCATTTTAAAATTTATGCTGTGAAGTCATTTTTATCTTAGTAAAAAACATCCACACATATGTTTCAGAGAATAATAGTTATTACAATCTGAACCCCAAATGAGAATTAATTTTTATTTATATAATCAGTAACAGTGGTGAATTTTCTTGTACTATCCAAAAACATTAAAAATTCAAAAGTCAACCTTTTTATTTCCTCTTCATTTTAGCTCTTCTAGAAAATATTTCCCTCTGAAGAATTAGAATTTCTATTTATTAAATTCAAGTGATTATTTGGTGCATATCCACCAGGTCCAGGACACTGTGCTAACAGTTCCATGGAAAAGGGATTGAATTAGGATCTGCTTAATGAAGTCATTGACCCATAGATGGTCTTCGGTAAAAACATGTCATAAAGGATGAACAAACTAGGATTTCATTCCTTCATGGATTTAGTCAAAGATGTAACTACAATGCACGTTTTCCAGGCATGTCACTATATTACTCTCAAGTACGAAAAGCCGTGGACAACATTTTAAGGCACCTTGATAAAGAAGTAGGAAGGTGTATGATGCTAACGAATGTTCAGATGCTAAACAAAGAACCTGAAGACATGATCACGTGAGTACAGTGAAGACTATGTTGTTAATTAGCCAGAATGTACCAGCAGAGATTTCTCTCATTTATTCTTCCCACATATTCTGTATTTGTTCTCCTCTTCTTAGCATCAGAGTTCTATGAAGTATTAATGATAGTAAAAATGTCCTTTGACAGTGTTCGACTAACTCGAAAAATAAAGTCAAACCTGAGATTGATCTATTTCACATACGTCTCAAGTATCATTAGGCCAGTAAGTTAGAAAATGGACCCCAAGTCTCTTTCACTGGTCCACATTTTCCAGAAGGGAGATTTAGCTCCTGAGCTGTATCACAACCTGTGTGCTATTGTGATTTCCCCACTTTACAGACATTCTATCTTTATAAATCAAATTCGCTTGTGTCTAGTGACTGTTCCTGAACTGTGAGAGTTAAATGTGCCTAATAATCTCTATGCAACCGTGTCATAGCAATACTGGATCTTAAAAAAAAAATTGTAGTTTTGAATGTGGACATCAGATGTTCTTAGCCAAAATCTAAGATGTAGCTTTGTAATTAGAGCTCTGCAGAGGAGACTCCTACAACTTGAATTTGCTGTTTTTGATTAATGATGGCAGGAAATAGGATTAGGTGATAAGTTTACATTTTAAAAGACTTCAGACTTTGTTGGTGAACTATGAATTAAGTTATATTTGGCACCTGTGGCATAATTTCCCTAGAATATAATGGGGAAGGTTTCCTTTGTTCCTCAGCATCTCCAGTTCCAAAAACCACAGTTAGTTGGAAGGTTGTTACCTGTACAGGGAAATTCATATTGTGGGTGTGTATTTTTATTACAATGGCAGCATGTGAAAAATGAAGTATGATGCAACAGTACATGATAAGACAAAGTGAAACATACATAATTATTTTAAATGCACATTTAGCGATATATAAAGTTAAAAGGTAAACCCCCTCCTCAGAGGTCCACTTGATATCTGCGACTATTCCTTGACTTTGTGATTCCTTCCAGAACTTTCCCTTTGTCACAATATGTGTACACAGTGTATATACACAATATTTGTACAAAAATATATGTACATGTGCATTTGTTGTGCAAAAATGGGATTTTATAATGCATATTATCCTGCAGCTTGCCATTCATTTGCTTTAAATGATCACATTTAAATAAATCACAAAAATTGAAGTTGACAAAGATGAATAACATTATATGTATTGTCTCCATCTCCAGTTCTTACCTCACATATTGCCAGATTGTCAATCAAACTTTAACCCCATTAATACATACTAAAGCAATTTTCAATTGATAATGTAAAAGATATAAGAAATGTTTTTAAAACTTCTGCATTATAGTTGTTTCCCCTAAAATTAGTAAAGAAAGGCTTTTAAAGGAAAATGATATTTACAATCAAGAGATCATATGAGAGGGTAGTTGGGTTATGGACATTGGGGAGAGTATGTGCTATGGTGAGTGCTGTGAAATGTGTAAACCTGATGATTCACAGACTTGTACCTCTGGGGTAAATAATACATTACATGTTAATAAAAATAATTTTTTAAAATGGGGAAAAAAAGAGATCATACAATAGGGTCAGGACCAAAACAATATATTCAAACTTTTTTTTTTAATTTTAATCAATACCTTGAAATTTTTCTAAGATGATTCTTTACTTTTCCCTATTCATCTAAGGCCCCCAAATGGGACTAGAAATACTTTCCTTGCTACATTTTGAGGCAGATGCCTGAGTGGAAAATAACTCATTGCTACATTTCCCAAAGACAAAAAGAAACATTAGAGAACCATAAGCATTTGGGAGGAGACAGTTGAAGTCCACACCATGCTAACGGAAATCATCTTTGGAGTTGATAGTCAATCCTTCACTTTCCCATATCCTGCTTAGGGTATAAACTTGAACGTTAGCATTTTATGGTTGCACCATTTCCATTCTTCATCCCCTCTGTGGCACATGCTAGGAAATAATAACAGTATCTGTTCTAAAAAATTCTGCTATTGGGGGTTCACTTCCTATAAAATCCCAGAGAGGGGAGCCTGGATGACTCAGTTAAGTGTCTGACTCATGATCTCAGGGTTGTAAGATCAAGCTATGTCTGCGACTCTGGACTCAGTGGGGGAGTCTGCTTGAGAGCTTCTCTTTCCCTCTACCCCTCCCCCACCTGCTCATATGCACACACTCTCTCTCTCTCTAAAATAAATAAATAAATCTTTAAAAGCCCAGAGGGCAAGGACTACAGTAGTAAAAAGAAATAATGCACCCATTAGAGTTTCTAATCTAGGCTCATTTTATCAGCTGGGAAGCCTGGCGGAATTTGCCTTACAAATTCAGGTCAACGGGGTCACCTGTTTTCCAACAAATAATGCCAGCTGCTTAAAACATCTGGTGAGCAAGCTAGGAGAACATTTAAATGACTCACCATGTTGCAAATGAACAATTAGGAGCCATCCCTAGGTTCTAACTCAGTACAGCTGTTTGGGGATGTCACCTGAAAACTCGTTTCTTCAGCTGATTATAAACCAGTGTGCAATGGCCCCTTCTCCAGTCCTCGTGCACTCCATGCCAAAAGGACTATGGAAAAGGAGAGAAGATAATCCTATAACTTCTGCAAAAACAGAGTATTTGAGAGGTCAACATATATGTGTTATTTTTCACATAAGCAGTTTTGTATTCATTCCTAACAAAGTTAAAGCCATGCTAAAAAGCAGGATTGCCATCTGGTTATGGAGAGGGCAGATTCCAAATGCTGTGTTTCTATTCTGACCACTGTTACTATTCCAAGAAAGAATGACTTTATCCTACTTTGCATTTTCATCATTGTCTTTGTGTCCTACAATAGCATTAATTTCATAACAGTTTTATATCCTCAGAAGGCTGAATTATCAGAATTTAAATATGTTGTTATATTTCACCACTTAGGTTCTTGGAAGGATATGATGGGTAGTGTAGATTTTCCTGGTAAAATATATGGTTAAGGATCAGTTACCTATTTGAACAACTAAAAATTGAAATGATTTGTCATAAAATGTAGTGGTCCTTCAGATTTTACAACAGAATGTAGAAGATATTAATTATCTTGGCTTCAAGCATTCATATTCCCAAGACAATGAAAAGAGGGAAGGAATCTCCATAGAGGTCAGGCTCATCAGAGTAATTTTAAAACTCAGAATTGTGTGCACAACTATATACATTTCAGGATTTTACTTGACATTATGAAAGACTTATTTTTAGAAGCACTTAATTTTTTAAGTGACAGCAGGGACTCCAGAGGACAAGTGTAACTCACTAGGGAGAGAAGCTTCCAGATGTCATACTTGTTAGACGCACCATTCCTTGTATCCACTAAAATCCTATTTTTAAATGCTGAGTGTAGGAATGACTGCACCATATTTGTCACACACGGGTGCATTTAGGCATGTCAGTGAATTCAGTGGTTTAAGTACAGTCCACAGGGACCAAACCCCAGGGAACCTGGCTGAATGGCAAACTGTATGGTAGAATACTGTTGACATTGGCATTTCTCCTTTTGGATATATACCTCTAAGATTCAAATCTTTGTATATTCTCTTAGAACTGGCCATGCTCTAAAGGTCATAAACATTAAGAATAATATACAGCAAACACCATGCAGTGGTTCAGAAGGCATGGATTCTAGTCTTTTTTCACATATTTGATTTATTTTTTAAAAAACTTTTTGTAGCCTTTAACCTATGTTTGTTTTCAAATTCTAGGGGTGAGAGAAAGCCAAAAATAGATCTTTTCAGGACCTGTGTTGCTGCTATCCCCCGACTGCTTCCTGATGGGATGTCAAAACTTGAACTTATTGACTTGCTGGCTAGGTGAGAACTGCTGTGGGTGTATTTGATTAAATTGATTGTAATCCTTTGTCATGATTCCTTAAAAAAAAAAAGGAATGATTATTAAAAATTGACAAATATTTACTAAATAAGGCATTATCCTAGGTACTATGTATAAGCAAGGAGGAATTTTAAAAGTGTATGTTTTTCTCCCCATGTTCAAGGGGCTTAAAATCCAATATAGAAGCAAATACATGAGCACATAAGGTAACTGGCAAACCAAGGCCTGAAACTGTACAAACTTATGGCACAAAAAGTGTGATATGTGAGTTCACTGGATAGAGGGATTACTGGGGACTGAGGAAGTCAGCAGATCAGTTCTGGGAGAAGGTGAATCTTGAGATAGGACTCAGAAAGGAAAAGCGTACCATGAAACACAGAGGTGGGGCCGGGAAATGAGATAAATCTGTCTGGAGAAGAGTTCATGCAGGGTCTGATTCCCAGTCTGACGCCCACAGACCCCCAGGGGGCCAAGAAGGTGGGTAATGGGGATCCTTAGCTAATTTTAGTGCTTCAGAAAGCTGCCAAAAGTCGTATATATATCACTCTCCCAACATTGTCTGTGAGAATGCGCAGTCCAACTAGAACCTTGAGTTAATTTAAGTGAAATTATGTTGTTATAGTGAAATAAGTGTCATTTTTCTCATGTTGATAAGAAGTTCCTGTTGACAGTTATGTGTGTCTTTAATTTAAAAATCAAAAGTGACATTACTTAAAAGCAATTTAGAATGTGAAATCCTTAGAAACATGGGGCGCTTGAATGGAATGGAATGAAGAACAAAATCATCCTTAATTTGAAAAAAAGAGAGAGAGAAAGAGAAAGGTAAGAAAAAGAAAGGAAGGCAGGAAGAGAGGGAGGGAGGGAGGGAGGAAGAAGGAGAGGGAATTTAGAAAGTCAATGATAAAAAGACCTAGAAATAAGACTGGGGAGGTAGGGATGCCTGGGGGCTCAGTTAGTTAAGCGTCTGCCTTCAGCTCAGGTCATGATCCCAGGGTCCTGGGATCGAGTTCCATATTGGGCTCCCTGCTCAGCTTCTCCCTCTGCCCCCTGGTGCTCTCCCTGCTTGTGTTCTCTCTCTCTCTCTCTCTGACATTTAATAAATAAAATCTTTAAAAAAAAAAAAAGATTGGAGAGGTAGATTTTTAGCTCATCTTTTCTATTAGCTGAGGCATTTGGACTGATGCAGTTTTAAGAGAGAGAATAATGTGATAAAAAATATTTTAGGCTCTTAATCTGATAATGGTGGAATAGAGGAAAGCCAAGAGAAGGATAACAAATATTAATGCATTACGCATTACCTTGTGTACCCACATTCGCTAGCCCTTTTTGAGAGCACCCTTCCCATCAGTATCCAAACGGAATAACCCAAGCCCCGGTCCCATGTGACTGCAGACCACCAGTGGCCGCCCCACGGCTTCCGAGTATCTCCATGGAGCACCACGCTCCTGGTCATTGTGGTCATCTTGCCTTCTGTGCTGGACGGCCAGTTTGGATTCCTGTTGATCCCTCTCTCTGGTCCATTAATATCATTTGTAGCCTGCTGCCCTCCAAGCATAGACACAGCTGCCCCTTTCTTCCTGCCAGTCACTGCTGGCACAGGACGGGGCTGGCTTGTGAGGATGACTGGAGATCCATGACTTTGAAAGCCACTGTTTGAAGCCCTGGTGCTCTCTGACCACAGCCATCCACCTTTCTTGCTGGCTTTGGTCACCGCTATGTGTAACCTCTCCTTTCCTGTCTTCAGCAACCTCCATTCTGTGCGTCCTTCGCTGTTCTATTCTATGTTTAGGACACATTTTAAGATTATGAAGTTAAAAGATTGGCAGCCTAGGCTGCTAATTTGCCTCAGGCAAATTAACAACCAGAATGTGAGCAAAGAACACAATCACTGGAAGTAGCGGAAAATAGGGAAACAAAAGCCCGGATCACAAAGGGACTTCCAGCTCTGGGCAAGAGGACCTAAGGAGGAATGAAGGGTAGATTCCCAAAGGATAAGAAACAAGGTTATTTGGGAGTGAGGGAACCTGAGGAAGAAGAGGCTAAGATCCTATACTATTGAGTTTCCCAAGATGCTGGCAAAGCCAGAGAGTAAGGAAATGCTGAGAGGCAAGTGTCAGGTGCCAAGGTGACCCAGAAATGTAAGAGCAGCCTGTCGTTGAGCCAAGGGTGGCAGGGGAGAGGCTGGGTGAGTAGAAGTCTAGTATGCACAGGGGAGAGGGTGCTGAGTGAAGGAGTTGGACGTGGCAGTGAGAAATTAAAGGACAGAAGACTGCTCCTCATGGCCTCTGAGCCACCAGAGAATGGCAGAGCACCATCTAGGAGATTTGGAGGAAATAGCAAAATTCTGGGAATGAAATGGAATCATTTGGAAATCCTGAATTTTGCCTCCATGCTTTTGCCACTTCCTAACCATGTGATCTAGGCAAATTATTTAAGCCTTCAGAGTTTTTTCCCTGATAAAATTGGAATAATACTGGGGCACCTGGGTGCCTCAGTCCTTAAGTGTCTGCCTTCAGGTCAGGTCATGATCCCAGGGTCCTGGTGAATTGGGCTCCGACTCAGCAGCGAGTCTGCTTCTCCCACTCCCTCTGCCCTTCCTCTTGCTCCTGCTCTCCCTCGCTCTCTCTCTCCCTCTCAAATAAAGAAATAAAATCTTTTTAAATAATTGGAATAATATCATCTATTTCATAAGATTGTGGAGAGGGCTACATGTCATAGATGTGTGCTTTGGTTAATCCAGGGGAAAATGTGTCAGCAGGGAAAAAGTTATCAGTTAAATTGAAGCAGAAGGAAAGTTTGCTGATGTCGGTGAAGTTTTAATTGGGGATGATTATGTGTACTAGGCTTTTGAAATGCTGAGTTTTTTAAATGTCACGCAGCATTCAGGTACAGTCTGTGACACTATTTTGCTGTGACTGTGTGGGAGATTCTTACTTCTGGATCACTCTGATCACTGAATCCAGTGACGCCTGGATCTGCCGAAGACCCTGGTGCGAGGCATGCCAGAAGGGAATTCTGTTAGATATGGTTGGAATGTCCATGCTATTTATGGTGCATCGTGTTTATTATTATGTACATTCTTACAAAGCTCAAAGCAATGGGGACTGTTTTTATGAGGGGAAAGAGCAAATAAACATTCTTGAGGGTTCAAGGCTTAGAAATCAAGAAAATGACTGTGCTTATATGGCAAGCCTGTGAAGAGACCTTTTCCATAAACTTTAAAAGAAGCCGGAGGCTGTTCTCAAGGGAGAGATAATGGAGGGCTCGACCTACACACTGGGTCCTGTTAACCTGTGAGAAAATGAGTTCATATCTCCTTGAGAGGGTCAGAGGAAAAAATGGAGAAATTCAACAGCAGAAAATGTGGGTTTCCAGCCTGTAGTACACTGTGGGGACGTAGTCCATTCCCGTTTGGACCGAGTTGACTCTTGAGGCAATATACAGTCTAGTCAGAGAGGTATGAGACCTTTTAGTTCAGAGGTTTCATGGTTACATCTGCAGTACATTGTTACTGCAGAAAAACTTGGTTTTCTTTTTTTTTTTTAAAGATTTTATTTGAGAGAAAGAGAAAGAGGGCACAAGTGGGGGGAGGGGCAGAGAGAGAGGGAGAAGCAGACTCCCTGCTGAGCAGGGAGCCCAATGTGGAGCTCTGTCCCAGAACCCCAGGATCATGACTTGCTCCAAAAGCAGATGTTTAACTGACTGAGCCACCCAGCTGCTCCTTGGTTTTCTTTATAACTGGCAAAATAAGACCAACATTCATGTCAGTTCTCTGTCCCCATCCCCCAGCTCAGTTCCCTGAATAAGGAGGGGATATGTCCCCCAAGGCCCCTTCCCAGCATTTCAGGTAATGGCTAAATGTCACAGACACTCTAACCTCGGACTTCTGTTAGTGTGTTTAGCATAACACTGTTGTATGGAATGAAGTGGCAAACCCCTTTCTCCAAACTACTACATTTCTAACTTTTTTGTGTATTGCTCCGCCCACTTCTAATGGCAGAGTGTGAGGAATCTTTCTCCTTAGGCTCCATGGAGGCTCCACAGTTCCTCCTGACATTACAATAAGATCCCTGGGGAGGATTTCCTTCCTGTTCTCACAGAGCCTGCCCTTCCCAGTTGTCTGGGTGCTCCCGAGGTTTTCCACATAGAAGGGAGGTTACTTGTGTCTTTGGCCGTAGGTATCATTTTTCTCTGACTGTCTTCCCAGATGTTTCCTGCTCTGTCCCTTGACCACAGGAAGGACCTCTCCCTCAATAGTCTACAGGCTCCCGTCCTCTGTCGCTTCCCACAGCACTACCTATGCATGGAGGGGTTGCTGTTCCATGTCTGCCCTCCCCTTTCCATAATTTGTCATGAGGTTGTGAGAATCAAATAATGCACATAAATCACTTCACATAGTGCCTAGAACACAGTAAGCTCTCAGCAAATGTTAGTTATTATTTTTAGGCATCTTTACATTTGAATAACAGATGATGCCTTGATGTACAATGCGTTTTCATGCACAGTATGTTAAGAAAGCTGGGCACATATTTATTCCTATTTTCGGAGAAGGAGATTTGAACTTCAGAAGAGGAAAGTCAGCTGCCCAAATGTACAGAATTTTCCTGCCACCACATGGCAGTGACAAATGTCATTGGTTTGATTTAAAATGGAAGATAAACACTTTTTATGCAGTGTTTTCTTATAATTTGTGGCAATTTATGATGTAGTGCCTACAGAATTCCACAATCTTCTGTGGTACCCAAAAAATATTTGTCATTTGCCATTTGCTTTTCAGTCTAGGTCTGTAGAGTGGAAGGTGGCTGGTTGTTCTGAGTGGCTTACTGAGAACTCTAGTCTCATTGCATATATTGCTTCAATAAACCACTTTTTAATGTATTTTATTTTAATTGAGATACAGCTCAGAGCACTGTATGTAGATGGAAGTTCACTCTTTGATACCTGCAGAGAAGACATTCCACCAATTCTGGTGAACTGTTCCAAAGGCTAACCATCCACCTGTCAGCAGATCCCTCCTTTTGGAAACCATTGTCTCCTGGGCTTCACTTTAAACCCTTTTCTCCCTCTGCTGCCCTTGGTGATACTCTAGGGCAGCTGGTTCCTTACCTCTTCCTAATAACCTTTTGTTTATCCTGCAACATTCCAGAAGGGGCTGTTTCTCCTAATGGATCTTTTTCTTCTGATCATGGTACTGGATTTGGTTTGTGAATTTGAAGTCACTCTCCTCTGATTCGTGCACCTTACACTATAAAATTATTCAGATGTACTAAGTTGCTCCCATGTAACTCTGAAGCTCACCTTTATGAAAGTGCTTTCCACTGAGAGTCATCTACAGAAGCTTTTTCTCTAAAATATTCAGGACCATAGATAGCTATGAGTATAATAAATAGAAATAACAAACTTAAGATGGAAAGATGACTTCAAGTTTTTTTATAAACTAGTATTTTTGTTTGTTTGATTTATAAACTAGTATTTTTAAACCATGGGCTGCAGAATGACTCAAGCGTACATCTACTCTTTTCCCCCAAATGGGTGGGCTTCAGGCCCTTTACCCAAGCTTCAACTCAGATTTCGTGTTGTACTTAAATTTTTCAGGGAAAAAAATAGAGTTGCTGATTAAAACACAAAGTTTGTAAATTCCTGCCGTAGATAGTCCTTAATTAGAAGCTCTAGGTAAAGGCCTCTATGTTTTCCTCCAGCAACTGTGATCCCATCCCTGTAAGAGCTCTAGACTTAGTGGGCTAGGTCTAACCTGAAGAATCAGCTTAGATCTTCCTTCTCGGCATCTTCCTAGAACATCACCTGCTTTTGGAACAGGAAATATGTTTTTCCTGACTTGATATGTATCTGCTCATTAACAAGTTTTTGCCTGGTTTCTAAGTGTCAGATTTGGACCAATTAGTGTGCTTTATGCTTTAGAGAATAAGAAAGGTGTTTGCTTTTCAAGTTTTGAAATCATATTTATTCAAAAACATAGGACTGTACCAGACTTGTTTAGATTAAGGGTTAGAAGTCATCAGCTGGCATCCTGGACTTTGAGGAAGTTCCTATACAGTCTGGGTCCAAGTGTTTTCTTTCCTTCATTGAGGATACTATCTGCCCTCTTTGTGGGGGCCCCTACAAAGCCATTTTCTTCTCTGACATTGAACACCTCCAGGCTGCTGAGTGCTGGAAACTCTACCTCCTCAGTGTCTTTGACCTGTCTCCCTTTCTCACTACATCTCTACCTTGGGTCAGCCACCCACCCGGCCCCCACCTATTGCCTGACACTGTAGTGACCTCCTAGCTGGTCTCTGCCCCTACTCTGGTTGCTTCTCCAAGGCATTCTCCATAATCCTGCCTAACTTTTTTATTTCCAGGTGTGAAGCTGATCATGTTATTCCTCTATATATTTCAAGATACAGCTCATTGTTTCCTAATAATAGCTACTAGTTACTAAGTGCTTGCTACACACCCAGTGTGGTGTTACACACTGCATGTGGGTCATCTTCATGAACCACACAACAAGTTTGTGACATACAAGTACAATAATTGTCCCCATTTCCCAAATGAGGCTCTGAGGCTGAGAGAGATTGACTAACTAGCACAAGGTCCCACAGCTAGTAAGCAACAAGTGGTAAGACACTGAGCTGGATATTCTGATTCCAGAACACACACCGTTAACCCCTTCCCTGCTGTATTGCTTCCCTGGGTGACCTGTAGACCCTTCCCCGAGCTGCTCCTGCTTCCTCTCCAGCATCATCTCCCCCCTCGCTCCTGCAAGCACCCCACCCAAAAGACACGGCCCTACTGAACTCTGTATCTGAAGGGTTGTGTGTCTGAATCTGAGGAGACCTCAAAAATATTTCTTAAGTAAATGAATAAAAGAATCTATAAAACATGATGTTACCTGATGGTTCATACCAGTGTCAAGATTTAATATTATTACAGTATTCTAGGTTATACCACCAATACCCTGGTATTCTTCAGCTGACTCTGATTTTCTCAACCTTGATGCTATATACATTTTGGTCTAGATAATTCCTTGTTGTAGGGAGTTGTCCTGTGCATTTTAGGATGCTTAGCCACATCTGTAGGTTCCACCTACTAGAGAGATGCCGATAGCCCTCTCTGAGTTGTGATAATCATTAACATCTCTAGACATTACCAAATACCCCTTGGTGGGGCAAGACCAATTATGGACCATTGATCTAAGCCTTACTTGCTCATTCTCACTGAACTTCTGGGTGAGTCCCTTAGATTCTACGGTACTCAGTTTTCTTATCCTTAAAAGTAATAGTGTTTAGGGTGGCTGGGTTATGGACACTGGGAAGAGTTTGTGCTATGGTGAACACTGTGAATTGTGTAAGACTGATGATTCACAGACCTGTATCCCTGAAGCAAATAACACATTATATGTTAATTTTAAAAAATAATAGGGTTTAATACTAATTTATTTTGTAGTCAACATTGTATTAAGAAGTATTCAGATACAGGTGAATGCCAGGTAATATTTTAGATTCCATCCTGAAACAGAAAAAGGACATTAATGAAAAACTGGTGAAATCTGAATAAAATCTGTGGTTTAGTTAATAGCTTTGCACCCGGGTTAATTCCTTATCTCTGATCAAGGTGTGCTGGTTCTATCAGGTGTCAACACGAGGGGAGCTGAATGAAGAACAGGTGACAGGGTGGCCCATATTTAGACATGGATAAAGGCAGAGAACTATATTTGTTCTGTCACAAATCTGGAAGAGACATTAATAAACTAAAGACGTTATTGTCTTTTACTCCTTTCACAGGCTCTCTATTCATATGGATGATGAGCTGCGACATATTGCACAGAATTCTCTTCAGGGTTTACTTGTGGACTTCTCAGACTGGAGAGAAGATGTACTGTTTGGCTTTACCAACTTCCTTCTCCGGGAAGTCAACGACATGCATCACACACTCCTTGATTCATCCCTGAAGTTACTGCTCCAGCTGCTCACCCAGTGGAAACTGGTCATACAAACTCAAGGAAAAGTCTACGAACAAGCCAACAAGATCAGAAATTCAGAGGTGATTTTCACACTCTTCCCACTGATTTATATTCCGTAATATAGTATATGTGTGAATAAGCTGCAGCTTGGAGAACCTTTGGAGTTCTTACTTCCTGCCACCAAGGAACTTTCTCGAGACCTGGTGATGGCCCTTAATTTTTCCATCTTGCATAAATTGTGACCAAGAAACTGGGGATGGATAAGCCTTTGGGTTAGATTTGTTATCATTCGCAAGGCCATTCGGGGAGTAGAAATTGCTTTTTTCAGAGAATTATGATTATAAATCTCTAAGAACAAATGACTATAACCATGAATATAGAGCTGGGTATGAATATGCATATCAAGCTGGATAGGGATATGCATATAGAAAAGTTAGTTGCCCTCCAGTTGTTTTTGTTTTGTTTTTGTTTTTTGGGGTTTTTGGTCCTATCATACATCACATTGGTTGTATTGTTCAATATCCACAGAGGAAAAAAATGCAGTCTTAGGATTTCTTTATTCCTTCCCACCTCAGTCCTAAATGCTAAAAATGAATGACAACATTGTGAAGAGCAGGTTATGGAGAAGTGTTGTCAGAGGAGAACAAGGGCATTGGTGAACTTGACATTGGCAATGAGCAGATGGAAAAGAGGCCTGGGATAGGGGCCTGGGTGGTTCAATGGGTTAAGCCTCTGCCTTCGGCTCTGGTAATGATCTCAGGGTCCTGGGATGGAGCCCTGCATCAGGCTCCCTGCTCAGTGGGGAGCCTGCTTCCCCCCTCTCTCTCTGCCTGCCTCTCTGCCCACTTGTGATCTCTCTGTCAAGGAAAAAAAAAAGAAAGGAAGGAAGAAAGAAAAAGAAAAGGGGCCTGGCAAGGGAAGAACACAGCTGAGAGGGTGAGGAACGTGAAGGCTTAGTGGAGTACAACAGCACTGAAGGAACAGCCAGGATCCCCAATCCTAGGTCATTCCTGTTTCCCTGTGTTGTATACATGCCAAAGGATGATAGTAGACAAACAAGGGTTACATGTGTTTGTCAAAGGAAAACTGAAATGGTTGTGGAATCTGCCCTGTTGTCTAAGTTCCTTTTGCTTTAGACCCATTTATTGGTGACTTGGGAACTTTCAGAACCCATGGCATAAACATGCACACACCTAGATTAGAATCAAACACAAGACACAAGTAAGCACATGTGACTAGAAAGTAAATGCTTGAAAATCCATTTGAATGGTCTCTACAAGTCTATAGGGAATCTGAGTCAAAACAAATGAGGCCACTTTGACTCAATTTATGGTTATATCTCAAATGGTATATGGATGGAAGCAGTTTTGTTCTTATTAATATTAATAGCCTTTGAAAGTTCTCTCTTATCAAAGGTAACAGATGGTTGATGGTATTCCAAAGTAACAATGGATCGAAAGAAAAAGGGGATCTATGATCTGTCATGAATAATAATGAACTTACAGTCGTGTCTGGATAGAAGCCATTGCAATTTATTTTAATATTATGAGGTCCCGTGTGCCAAAAGATGCACATACGAGTAGTTTCTTCTTCTTCAGTTGTTATTTTTCTGAATATAGAATGTGCTTTTATTGCCTGACAGCTAATTGCGAATGGCTCCAGCCACAGAATTCAGTCGGAGCGGGGCCCCCACTGCAGCGTGCTTCATGCAGTGGAAGGATTTGCTTTGGTTTTACTCTGCAGTTTCCAGGTGGCCACACGCAAACTGTCCGTTTTAATACTCAAGGAAATTCGAGCTTTATTTGTCGCCCTGGGTCAGCCTGAGGTATGGATTCTCCTTTTGAACTTTCTAATTCATTTTTTTCTTTTGGAGTTTAGATTAAAACCTGTGAATAATGTATCACTATTTTATGGGCCTCCTTGTCAAACATGATATCAGAAAATAATTTTTGATTGACCATGGGTTTTTGATTATGAAAGAGCACTCGAGCTCCAAGAGATATGCCATCTATTCTGAGAGCAATAGAAAAGACCATTTCTGATTCTCTAAGAGGTGGTCCTTGGTTAAACAGTGAAGAATTTTAATATTAAGTTATAGATCATTTTCCTTCATAATGTTCAGCATGCATCAAATTAAGAAGACATTATAATGTTTATATTAGAGAAAGAACTTGAGAAAACAATGAGTTCCATTTTAAATGATCAAGATTTCAAACAGTCTAGGTAACTGTTTAATTTCAGAGATCTTGAAATTACGAGAAAATATGTCCCCTTGAGATTGGAGAAACAAGCCAATGGTCAAGCATGATCAGCCAGCTAATGTCCACGCTTGGTCAAGGGCCGTGCGCCCTTGTTCAGGTGTTAGGGCTCATCACCTATGAACACAGGTGGCTAAACCATGAGTTGCATATGTTGATGAAAGAAGGACCAGCGTGTTATGTCACATACTTCTTCAGAAAAAAATGCTACTTTCCATTTTCCTGTTTTAAATCCCTGAACTTGGTTTTCTGATCCACAAAATGGTCATTGTCTTTATCCAGTATTTTCAAATTCATCACAGTCCTTTCTGTTCACTCTTCTTCATATGGCTTGGTGATCTATTTTAGGACATTTATGGTATCTGGTAAATGGATGTCCAAGACTTGCTGTACTTTGGTAAACCTCCATTAAGTCTCTAACTCTGATAGGAATGATCGTCATTACCATAGACGTGTCCACCACTGTGTTGTGCGCTAGACATGGTATCTCACTTAACCTTCCCAATAACCTAAAAATTAGTATATTTTCCCCAGTGTACAGATACTGAGGCTGAAGTTTAGGGAGATTAAATGCCTTCACCAAAAATCAGCAGGGAGAACATGACCCAGCCAGAATTGAAAGTCAGAAATATATGCCTCTAGAGCACCATGTTCTTTTTAAAGTGTACTTGACCATAATTGTTACATTAATTTCAAGTATAAAACCCATGATCTTAATTTCTATGCAAAGACTCTGTTAAGAACATTTCTCATATGTTGCTCTCTTCTACCAGCCACAACTTTGTTTTCACATAATTTTTTTTTTATTGGGGTGTCACTGACCTATAAGATTATATTAATTTCAGATGTACAACATAATGAACCTATATTTGTTTACACTGTGAAATGATCCCCACTATAAGTCTAGTAACATCTGTCACAATACAGAGGTTTGTTTTTTTTTAATTAACCTATAATGTGTTATTTGCTTCAGGGGTACAGGTCTATGAATCATCAGTTTACACAATTCACAGCACTCACCTTAGCACACACTCTCCCCAATGTCCGTAACCCAGCCTCCAGCAACCCTCAGTTTATTTCCTGATATTAAGAGTCTCTTATGGTTTGTCTCCCTCTCTGGTCCCATCTTGTTTCATTTTTCCCTCCCTTTCCCCCACGACCCCCTGCCCTGCCTCTCAAATTCCTCATATCAGAGAGATCATATGATAATTGTCTCTGATTGACTTATTTCACTCAGCATAATACCCTCTAGTTCCATCCATGTTGTTGCAAATGGCAAGATTTCAGATTTTTGATGGCCTCATAGTATTCCATTATCTATATGGACCACATCTTCTTTATCGATTCATTTGTTGATGAACATCTAGGTTCGTTCCATAGTTTGGCTATTGTGGACATTGCTCCCATAAACATTTGGGTGCATGTGCCTCTTCTGATCACTACACTTGTATCTTTAGGGTAAATACCCACTAGTGCAGTTGCTGGGTCATAGGGTAGCTCTATTTTCAACTTTTTGAGGAATCGCCATACTGTTTTCCAGAGTAGCTGCACCAGCTTGCATTCCCGCCAACAGTGTAGGAGGGTTCCCCTTTCTCCGCATCCTTGCCAACACCTGTCGTTTCCTGGCTGGTTAATTTTAGCCATTCTGACTGGTGTGAGGTAGTATCTCACTTGTCACTGTACAGAGTTACAGAATTGTTTTCATGTGATGAGAACTTTTAAGATCTCTCTTAGCACCTTTCACATATGTAATATGGTATTATCACCTCTAGTCACCATGCTGTACATTATATCCCCATGCCTTATTTATTTTGTAGCTGGAAGTTTGTACCTTTTGACTCTCTTCACATATTTCACCCACCCCACAACCACCAATCTGCTCTCTGTATCTACGAGCTTGTATGTGTGTTTTTCCCCCAGCCGCATTTTTTGGAAACCATTTTCATTCATACACGAATAATGGTTTTCAAGGCTTTCCTGTAAGGTTTCTAAAGTAAATAATTTTATAATTCTGAGCTTCTTTATAATAAAAGATAGCAGACATATCCATATCCATATGTAGATACACACACACACACACACATATATACACTATTTGTGAAGAAGAATTTTCTATAAGATACTCTCTCCTGTAGTCTGTAGTCTGCTTTTTTTTACCAAGTAGCCGTACACAACAAAGATACCATAGAGTGTGTGGTCAGTGTGGTCAGTCTCCAGTGCAATTTCTTTGGAACTAAAATTCAATTGCAGTCAACAATTTATCACTTACTTTAGCAGATGTGTGACTTAAGCACGTAGCATTTTTGTGGTCCCAAAAGGCATATTCTTGTGGGGTTTCCATCCCTTAAATTTCACAACACGAACACTCTGCTGGATGATGTATGGCACAGGTGTTTGGATCCTTGTCTACGTGTGCAGCATTTTGAAGTTCAAGTCCATGTCTTTTCAGTACAAGGTGAAGTTGGAGCTCTAACCATCTTCCACTGAAACTTGAAAGACTAAACTCAGAATCACACAGAGTTTTATCTACTATCTTTCATCATGTTGGCACTCAATTTTCCATGAAAAAATCCTTATCACTATCTTGCCAGCTGTTCTGCTTCATGTACCAAACAAAGGCAGTGGGGTGGGTGGGAAGGATTCTTTTTCCCAGCGAGAGTAATTGCCCACCCTTTGTACAGGACGATGACAGGCCTATGATTGATGTCATGGATCAGCTAAGTTCGTCCATTCTCGAAAGTTTCATTCACGTAGCTGTTTCAGATTCGGTAAGTACACATTTGATCCTGATTCCTAATTGTTCTCAAGTGTAAGCTCCAGACCTGTCTGAAAAAGGGAGACAAAGAAAAATGATGTGAAAGAACTCTGGGGTTTCATGTCAGATAATAAACTGACACAACAGTACTTGTGAAAACAAGACAAGGTTTTCAGATACTGGCTTAGGAAACATTCAGATAAGTTCAAACAAAATTTGAGCCTTAGGAATATAGATATTTTGCAAACTACAGTTTCAGAAATAATTGCTCAAGATTCCTTAAGAAAACTAATTATTTATCATGCTTACCACCACCATGTAACTTATATGGGGTGCTTTACAGTTTATGGTGTCATTTCATGTTTATTACCTTTTGAAACTCTCCTAGGTATTGAAACTCAAAAATATTAAGGGGTGGGGCCACGGTCACACAGGGAAGTGTTACTCCACTTCCAAATTCCAAATCCAAAGTGGATTTGACCTTAGTTAGACTCCAAATCTAGGACACCTTTATCTGCCATTCAAATACATTCATCCCTTTTTAAAGAGCATATTGGCGGCTTTCAATTTGCAGAACAAATAGAAGGGAAATTGATACTGATATTAATTGTCTGATTTTTTTAATCAGTCTAGTGTAGAAAAGGGACCCGGATTAATTTCAGCTCAGTTGCTAAAAAGAGACAGTGCTGATCGGGGACCGTTCACAGCATCCACATTGCTGATGCCTCTTGTCTCTTCTTGTCAAATAACTATAAATGAATAGAGACATATCTGACACATAGAAATGAATACAAAGCCTTTCCATGGTCTCTCTCACTGAGACTGAGCACAGATCACTACCTTTAGTGGCCCTGCTATTGCTTACAGTTGTAGTGATAATGATCATTACTCAAACTATTAAGCCAGGCAGGACAGACTTTCACAGTGATATTCCATAGCCCTACTGCTTTAAGAAATTCAATTTGGTTTAACATGGAAGAGTCAAGTTTAATTATCTTATATCCATCTCTTATTGGCCTGCAGATGATAGTCATGTGATTTTATTCTGTTTATCAGAATCAAAATCGTGGGCCTGGGGTTCCTAGGTCAGCAATACTGCACTTAAGAAGATACACAGAAAAGGGAGAAGAGGAATGTGTCTGCTCTGTGCCAGGTTTTTTACATTCCTTATCTCATGTGACTTACCTAAAGATTAGGTTAGAATAGCATTAATAATTCCCAAGTCATAAATTAATATCTCCCAGACAGAGACTCTGGGATGGTCAGTACTCTTCCCAGGTCACAAGCTTTGGGTGGAGCCTGTGTTGGAAATCTCATCTCTGACCCTGAAACTCAGGCTGTACCCCCTCACAGCCAATGAACTGTTAAGATCACTAGTGACACACTCGTAACCATGGGAACCTGTAGACCCAAGAGATAATACGGGTCATTTTAATTGCCAGACGGTCATAAAGGGAATTGTCTCTCCTGGCACCACAGCTAGATTATTTGAAACTTGGTCTTCCTAAAACTTTGGTTTTCTAGACTTCAAAGAGAATGACACATACAGACTTATATGAGATATAGATCAAAAAAGTTTTAGAATATAGTGTTGTTTTGGCTTGATATCACAGGACAAGAATAAGTAGGCTTCTTACCTCAAAAATCATCCGTGATATGCCCTTCATGAAAGGAATTATGTTTTGCTGTCTCCCCAAGTCAAAGGGAAGGTAGTTTAGTCCAAGAAACAGAAAACAAGATTATGGCATTTAATAGCCCAGGATACTAATTACAGGGATAAAAACACAGAATCTTAGAAGTTAATAGCTTTTAAGAATTTTAAGCGGCAATCCCAGGGTCGAGTTTAATTTTACTAAAGCCATTTATTTTTCAACAACTATTTAATGAGCATCTTCACTGTCCCAATGCACGTGCTGTGTGGTATTAAAACTGAAACAGGACCCGTGCTCTAAATTCTGTCCTTCAGCTGCTTGTATTCCACCATAAGACACAGCAGTGGCTAGTACAGACCGACATCCAATGTGGTAGGTGTGGGAGGGGTGTTTAGATTCAAAGCTTGGCCCTTTGCAGAGGTGGTCAGGAAAGCAGTATGGACAAAGGGGCTCATAAGCAGAGCCCTGAAGAGGACCCGTCATTTACCGTGGAGCTTTGATTCATGGCCTACTTCTTGCACCTGCAGGCAACATTACCGCTGACCCACAGCGTGGACCTGCAGTGGTTGGTGGAGTGGAACGCGGTCCTGGTCAATAGCCATTATGACGTGAAGAGCCCTTCCCATGTCTGGATATTCGCTCAGTCTGTCAAAGACCCCTGGGTCCTCTGCCTCTTCAGTTTCCTGCGGCAGGAGAACCTGCCCAAACACTGCCCCACAGCCCTCAGCTACGCCTGGCCATATGCCTTCACTCGGCTGCAGTCCATCATGCCCCTGGTAGACCCAAAGTAAGGAAACTATATGTCCTCCTCCGTGTTGTTGATCGTTTGCCCTCTTACATTTTCCTTTTATCTAACTGATTTGCATATTATAATCCGCTCTAGTTTTTGTACTTCCTAATTCAGAATCCTGATCGTGGAGTAAAAACAGGTCAAAGGGTCTTATCTAGACCTAGTTGTTTTCTCTTTTTCCTTAATAATCCCTACGATTGAGTGTAGAATGTCAGTCCCTTAACGGTGAAAACAGTCTTCGAGTTCGAGTCAACTTCCCATCCAGCAGAGACAGTTCGTAACAGCATGGACTAGCCTTGGCAGACAGTTGTTCAACTCTATTTGAGCCCTTCCTAGGATCTTTATTTTAACCGGTGATATTTAAAGTCCAGAACTTACTTTCACTCCTGTTTTCAAATCCGTATTTCTAGTAGCCCAATTAATGCCAAGAAAACCAGCACTGCCGGCAGCGGAGACAATTATGTCACCTTGTGGAGAAATTACCTTATTCTTTGTTTTGGAGTTGCAAAACCCAGTATAATGAGCCCGGGACACTTAAGAGCGTCCACTCCGGAAATCATGGCGACCACACCTGATGGTACAGTGAGCTACGATAACAAGGTGACGTGACATGCTTCAGAAGAATTATTCTGTAAGGTTTTTTTTTAGCTTGTTTGTCTAGAGTTCACAGTGCGTATTACACTGTGCCTGCCATCTGGAGTCTGTGGGATCAGATTTGCATCCTACACATTTCTAAATTCCATTGAGCCTTGATGTGCATAATTTATTATTCCTCTCTGACAAGAGAACTGAAGATGAAGAGAAGTTGAGAAACTTGCTTAAGACCACGGAGTGACTTATATTTATAAGTGCCCTGAGGTTTGGCTTCTGCCCTCCAAATCAATTTCCCTCACTCCCCGCCAAGCATTTGCCCTTAAACTATGCCTTGATTAAATGACCTTGTTAAGAATGGTTTTGGGGACTTAATTGGTTAAAAAAAATAATTCTGTTATAATAAAAATAGTCTTTAGAATCTGTGTCCCAGGAGAAAAATGCATTCATTGTGCTGTTTAGAAATTGATGCCTATGTGTTTTGTTTTGCTTTTCTGAAATGATGGCAGTGTTTTGGGCTGTGGTTTAGTACTTTGAAAATGTTATAATGGAATCATCATTTGATTAAAGGAAGCATCAGTTATCATGTTACCTCTTTTTCACTCTTAATCAACTTGTTTCAGGCCATAGGCACCCCATCGGTGGGAGTTCTGTTAAAGCAGTTGGTGCCTTTGATGAGACTAGAGGGCATTGAGATCACAGAGTCCTTAGTTTTAGGATTTGGAAGAACAAATTCCCTTGTTTTCAGGTACGGTAGTCTCAATGAGTTCTAAATGCATTCCTGCCGCTGCTCTCGTGGTTCCTGTCTTTAACTTGAGTTTGAGTTTGCGTGTCGGCATGTGCCTGGGCATTTATAGGCTTTGCGCCATTTCCTTTGTGTCCATGTTGCTTGACATGCATGGAGCAAGCGTTCCTCGCAACTGCCTTCGCTTTTCCCCTGTGGTCCTTGCGGCTTTGATTTGACGTCTCAGATTTTATCTTGTGCGCAAGCTTCTTTTAGAGAATATAAATGAAGAAAATTCAGTGTCCATCACCGGTGAGCCAGACCGTTCAAGGGCTTTGATGTCAGAACAATGAGGTCTGCTCATTGGCCATTCATGCAACAGGCTCACAGATTAAGCACCGATAGAACTCTTCCAGGAGTATTCTGTTACACTGGCCCATCTCTTTGGAAGGTGCTTTAACTGCCTTAATAGAACCATCACATCTCACTTTCTGGATTCCTTACTCATTTCACACCTTTAATCAAATAGCCATTCCATCTGAGGCAGTGTCAAGGCCTTTTGAAAGAGCCACCATAAAGTGCTAGTTCGGGCTGCCTCTGGTGACTTCAGCTAAGCAGTGAACGCCTATAAGCAATTCAGTTAAAATCCTGACCTTTTTTTAACATAGATATAAAAGGGAAAGCTCCAGGCATCTGCGAGACACTATATTTGAAAAAGAAAGATTAATGAGACCTTTTAGATACCACTGGAAAAAAAATATCCATTATATTATTCACATATACAGTCAGATTTTATTCTCAAAAAAAGTAATTGTGAGTTCTGATACTTGAGTGCCAGCGAACCAGTAATTTACTCCTTACTAGTTAAATAGTTAAGACGAAGAATCATGTAGAAATACTACAGGAAAATAAGAAAAACAATTCCTGGAATTATCTAACATTCTTTCCCAAAGAGCCTAAGAACCTAACATTCTTTCCCAAGGACATGTGCTCTTATACATCTTACCCCCTCAATATTCTTAGGGGTGGGTAAGATTATAAAATTTATTAGCTAGCCATGTGAGTCTGGAAAGCATAATGTCTCTGGGCCTCGGTTCCCTCACCTGTGAAATTGTTATAATAAATAAAAATGAAGTGTAGCCAATAAAAAAAAGAAAAGTTTTTATCATTATAGAATCTATCTTATAGCTTTACTGAGAGGATTAAATATAAAAATGTACATAGTAAATATTCAGTAGATGGCTGCTATTGGAGGAGATCATTAATATTATTTCCATTTCTTCAATGAAGAACTTCTAGCATCTGTGTTAGAGAAATCTGAAATGGAATGCAGGTTTTGTCTCTCAGCACAGAATGACATAAAGTTTACCTTCCTAACTTCAGATTTTACTGGAGGATGATGTCTTATAGCACAAAACATCCAGCCAGAATATTGCAAGATGCTCAGGCATAGAGTAGGTTGTAGACAGAATTTCTGGCAGAGACTAGAGCTCATAATTTTGTCGTCTTGACATAGAAGTTCATAAATTATTTCCCAAAGAAGAGAAATATTTAGATTAGTGGATATAAAGCTGAGAACTAGAGATAATGGGAACAGGTGAAAGATAGATCGATGATCAAACTTTTACTTTTACTTTACCAGAGAAAAGGTTTTGATGAAAACTTCCTTATTGTAATACTTGCCATAATTTGCCTGTATCACATAGCTCAAATAAGGGTTTTATCTTTGAACCTCCAAAAAGACTTCATTTTAAAATCAACTGTCAGTCAGTCAGTCAGTCCCCTGAGCACAGATCCCAAAAGTGGTGCCCGGGCAGCTTCCCCCCTCTCTTTTGCTCTTGTGAGACTGAACATGTCTTCTGTGAGGGACTCGATTTGGCTTATCTTCATCCCCAGTGCCTGTAGCGAAATGTTCTGATTTTAATAATTACTTACAAAATACTGTTTAACTGTTTATAGAGGGTATCTTGCCCTAGAGGTCTCCAGAACAGGAAATGAAAATCAAGTCAACAAATATGTATTGAGCCAAAATTATAAATGTAACACTGGGATGAAAACCAGTAATGCAAAGCACAGGCCAATACCTGGTTCCAGTTCACCACGTGATTGAGGAACAGAAAGGCGGGGGGAATTTGAGATCAGAGCCAAAGTGAGAAAAGCACGTGACTTAGGATCAATGGATGTATTTGGTGACAAACTTGGCGTCAATAATAATGAATTTCAAATGCTGACCTTTTTCCTCCATAGAGAATTAGTGGAAGAACTTCATCCATTAATGAAAGAAGCTCTGGAACGAAGACCAGAGGTAAGATTTTTAATTTAAATACTTCACGCCTCAGTTTATTTGAACAGTGGTATAGTATAAATTTAGATGATACTTAATCGTTCCCCCACCCCCCTCAAAAGTACAAATATTAACAGTGAATCTTAATATTTTAACTTTTGTTATATTTATAATTGCTCAGTATTTGAGTATTCAGTATAATATGGTTCCTATTTTAAAAGATTTTTGTTCTAAACTCATGAAGGCAAAACAATCTACACAGTCCTATGTATGTAAAAATATTACATTCTTTTACAGGTTTGAGTTGATTGAATTTGGGGTTTTAGCTGGTTTACTTATCTTTTACTAGGAGTTGGATGGTCAAGAATATTATTTGTTCATCTGGTATAAGAAGCATTTTTGTCAACTTTATCTTCCCTGAATTGTACTCTGAAAAGGACAAATTTAAAATGTAGCCTGGCAGGGGGGAGGGGGAGAAGAGACTAAGACAGAAAAAGAAGCTTCCCGTATAGTAGATAAGATATAAGAAGTAGCAGAATTTTAGCTCTGTGACTTGCATGACAAGAACTGGTGGGACCCTTCGTGTCCACTCTTTCTGCCGCTTCAGTGACTCCGTCTTTCAGTAGCTGCTGGGAGCAACTAGGAAATGAAGCTTGTTAGTTCTGAACGTTGCCACCTTGTAAATATTTATTGACCCACTTAGGATCTGTTTCTTTTATAACCCATAATAGCAAGCATTTTCTCTAAGGATTTGGAAGAAAGAAAAACACCCTCATCTTTTACGTTTAGGAAATTGAAAATAGCTAAGTGAAGCTTTCCTTTAATACAGTTTCCCAAAGCAAAGTTAATATTGATCTGCCCACGTGCCTTAACGGTATTCCCTCTTTTTACACAGAACAAAAAGCGCCGAGAACGGCGGGACTTATTAAGGCTACAACTACTTCGAATATTTGAGCTTCTGGCTGATGCGGGGGTCATAAGTGACAGGTAGGGGGAAAGTTTGAATGAGTTCATCTCTCCTCACTAAACTGGCCTTTTTGTCTCTCTTCATGTCTGTCTTGTCTGTCTTTCGTTCTTTCTTTCTTCCTTTTTTCCTTCCTTCCTTTTTAAAATATGTTACCTTTAACTTTCACTCAGAGAAGTCCAAAACCTGTTGTTGTTGTTGTTGTTGTTTTTCCCACATTTATTTACACTGCCTGTGGGTCAAGAGCAAATTTAGCATGCGACTCCTGGCAGTGAATCTTATTTTCCATGAAGCATGTATTACTCTGACATAAAGACTTATCATCTGAAAGCTTAATCTTATTATTTTTTTTTCCAGCACAAATGGAGCCTTAGAACGGGATACTTTAGCCCTTGGGGCTTTGTTCTTAGAATATGTGGACCTGACCCGCATGCTCCTAGAAGCGGAAAATGACAAAGAAGTAGAAATTCTTAAAGATATCCGGGCACATTTTAGTGCCATGGTTGCCAACTTGATTCAGTGTGTTCCAGGTACAATGATACCTCGCTGCAAAGTCCTGTCCTTGCTTGAAAAACCCGTTGTGTTCTTCACTGCTGTGCTTTCCTCTGTCATCCTACTGGCCCGTGTGCAGGTCTGGGAAAGGGTCCTTCAATTTGTTTTGGGCTACTTGGGAATACCCATGAGAACAGATTGCGGTCATTCAGCACAAAGTCGAAAAGAGAACAAGAGGAGTTAAATTTGGCTTTGTGCTTAGCCCATTATTTCTATTCTTTGGGTTCCCATCTGAAAATGACTCTGTGATTTCCAGAGGAAGGAAGTAATTCAGGGGGAATTTCACATAGACTTCATTTCTTCCTTTTCATTGTGCTCCCCTGTGAACATGAGATCCAACTCCACAGTATTCCTCCTCTTGACTCTCCAAGCAACACATTCTGTAGAACTCTCTACAGTTTAGTAAATTATATTATTGAGAGGTTTTGTCTTTTTTGCCCACAGAGCAAATGGGTATGAAACTTTTCCATCTAACAAAAGCACAGAGAATAAAAATAGCTGGCCAGTGTAGTGTTAAAATTAATTACTGTAATTAAAAGTGTTAACATAATTACAAAAGGCCACAGTTCAACTGGTTCTACTTTTTCATTATTTTGCTGTGGCAAAACCTTCTTCTTACCAACCCTCCTCCTCTTGGATGACCCAAAGTTCAGATTTGAGAGGACTTCTTCAGTGAGAGTGTGCTTGTTTCAAATGGAGGGCCGTACGTTATATTTCCCAGTATTTCTACAGATGGGTGGCAGCGGTGGAGAGAATGTTTGCTACGTAAGCAGCAGCCAAGTGGGAGTGTTATAGTTTTCCTAGACGTTGATTAGAAAGTAGTATCCATGAGTCTACTTTTTGTCTCTGCTTCCCACTCTGGACAAGGTGCCGCCGACTGCAGCATGGGAGAACACTATACTTAGAAGATTAGGCTTGCTTCTTAAATGCTCCATTTCATTACCTAAAGAAAACGAGTTACGAAATAAAATTACTCCTTTCCTCAAAATGTGAGAATTATGTAGACATAAACTGTATTCACTATACTTTTCAGTCTAGGAGACTCTAAACTCTGTTTTTCTCTCTAGTTCACCACCGAAGATTTCTGTTTCCCCAGCAGAGCCTAAGGCATCATCTTTTCATCTTATTTAGCCAGTGGGCAGGACCGTTCAGCATTATGTTCACCCCTCTGGATCGCTACAGTGATAGAAATCATCAGATTACAAGATACCAGTATTGTGCATTAAAGGTAAGGCACCTTTGTCTCAGGCAATGACTTTTGTCAGACCGGTAGTCTCTCTCCTTAAACTGACAACCATGCCCTAAATGAGGTTAAAATAACAATATGATATGATAAAATATACGTGCACAGGCAACAAATGCACACACCTCTAGGTACATAAGCTGACTTTTTTTTTTTTACTTTTTACAATTCCAAAATATACCCACACCAACATAAGTAGATGGCTGTGTATAAATATGTAAATATTCCAACTGGGTTCTCGGGTTCAAGACACAAAACTGTTCCCAGCTCTTACCTTTATCTAGTGCATGAGAACCCCATGGTTTTACTTATTGACCCTGTAAGGTGCTGCCTTGTCAGTTCGTTCTTGCCTCAATGGAGCTGATTTAAACCATGACCCTCATAGCCATGGCGACCTGCTAATTACACAGTGAATCAAGATCGCCCCTTCTCCTGCATTCCCTTGCTTCCTCTCCTCTTCCAAGTAACTAAAGTTTATGTTCTTAATTTTTTTCTTAGATTAAGAATCCCAATTATGTATTTCCATATTTCCCATAGTTTGTCAATTTACTCTATTAGTCAAATATTTGTCATCAAAACAAAACTTGTAAAGCTATATTTACCTTATAAGCTGAACTTACTCACTTGAAATCACCGAAAGTAAGTTTTAAATAGTGTGAAATGGTCATTTTGCTGTGCATATCTTGCTCTTTCATCATAAAGATTTGTTATCATAAAATTTTATGTCCATGAAGTTACACATTTTGGCCTTTAATTCTTATTTAAAAATCCAAAATCAGGAATCTCGTGCTTCTTGGTGAACCTAATAAGGAATACGTTAAGATCTTGTGACAATAACTGCTTGAGAAGACCCTCATCATTGACCAACACGGTAGTTATGATTTAGGGAGTCGTTTGTGTGTTATTAGATCACTGCAAGTTTCATTCCATGTTGGGTTGTGTCATTACCAGGCAATGTCAGCGGTGTTGTGCTGTGGCCCCGTGTTTGACAATGTGGGCCTTTCCCCGGATGGCTACCTGTACAAGTGGCTTGACAACATTCTGGCTTGTCAAGATTTACGAGTAAGTATTAGCCAAAACTACATCGGTTTTTAAATGTCTAGGGTGTTCTGCCTCAATCGGGTTATTAAAATGCATGAGTGTCGTTCACAATATGATCTTCACACATTAGCGTAGGAAGTGCTGGCTTCTGTATTGTACACATTACATTATGATGCATCAGGATAAGAAACACAACATACTTACCAAAGTTGCCATCAGCTGGGCCCGAAAGCAAGTCTCCATGAAGGTCGTGTGATTGAAAGGACACAGACTATTTTTGCTATTCACAGTAATAATAAGCTAGTGACCAATAATAAGATAATCAAGAAATGCTTATCCAAATAACTAGTGAATCAAAGAACAAATAACAATAGAAACTGAAAATTGTTTTTGGCCTGAAGAATAACAAAAATACCACATACTAAACTTGTGGGCTGTAAATAAAGCCTTGCTTGGGAATGAAATGTATAGCCTTGAGTATATGTATTAGAAAGAAAAAAGGCTGATCATCAATGACCTAAGCATCTATCTCAAGAAGTTATAAAAAGAATAGTGTATCAAGCTGAAAAAAAAAAGAAAGGGAATAATAGAGATGAAAGCAGAAATTAATGAAAAAGAAAAAATTAATAGAAATGATTGTTTAAGCCAAAAGTTGAATTTGTTAAGGTGAATAAAATTAATTCATGGCAAATCTGATCAAGAAAGAGAGAAGAAAAAATTTAAAAAAAAGAGAAGACACATGTCACCAACATCAGAAATATAAGGGGGATATCCCTACAAATAGTAGATATTAAAAATAAAAGAGAACATATGAACATATTTGTGCCAATAAACCTGAAAATTTAGGCAAAATGGACAAATTCCTAGAAAAACACAGAAAAAAAGAAAATCTGAATAGTCATAGGTAATAAAGAAATTTTATCTGTTATTAAAAGTCTTCCTACAAGGAAAACTTTAGGACGAGGTGGCTTTACTGTTGAATTTAACATTTGAGAAACAAATTGCATTGATTTCATACAAAATCCTTAAAGAGAAAACAGCTCAAGAGAAATACATCCCAGCATATTTTACCAGACCAGAATAACCCTTTACTAACACCTGTCAAGGATTTAATGAGAAAAAAAAATTAAAAGACAATTCTATTGAGTAGCATAGATACAAAAATGCAAATAAAATATAAGGAAATTGAATTTAATGATACATAAAAAAGATGATTCCTCCATAATCACATTGGCATTATACAAGAACTTCAAGATTGGTTTAATATTCAAATACCCGTCAATTTATTAGTATGTTAATTATATTAATAGAGTCTCAAGAAAGAAATATATGATCATCTCAATAGATGCAGAAAAAACATTTAATGAAATTCTACATGTATTTATGAAAGAAACTCCTACCAAAACTAAGAATAAAAAAAGAACATTCTTAGTTAGATAAAGGGTGTCTTAAAAAAACCCTATTATAAACATCATAGTTAATGGTGAATATTGAAAATATTCCCTGAGATTAGAATGACCAAAGACACTTGCTTTCACCACTTCTATCAACATTATACTGAAGATCGTAGTCAATGCATTGGGAAAGGGAAAATAAAATATCAGGAGTGAAAAAGAAGAAACTAGGTTATAGATATAAATGTGAAAGCTTAAAATACTGAAGTTTCTAGAAAATAATACAAGAATACAGAAGGAAATCTTAATCCCTGGGGTCTAAGTAAGGTTTCTTCAACAGGATGCAAAAGTTACTAATTGTAAAGAAAGACCAGTTAATAACTTCACCAAAAGACATACCATTAGAGTGTGAAAACAAAGCAAAAAATAAAAAATAAATTTAAAAAAAGAGGGTAAACAGGCTAGTCACAGAGTGAAAGATGTTTGCAAGATAAACCCAGTACTTCTTGTCTAGAGTATATTAAGTACCCCTTCAGATAAGTAAAATAGGGACATTCATAGAAAAATGAGCAAGTGACTTACACAAGCAACTTACAAAAGAGGTTATTTCACTGGCCAATAAATATAAGAAACAGTTCTCAATTATCATATGATCTCACAGATATGAGAAATTTGAGTAACAAGACAGAGGTTCATAGGGGAAGGGAGGGAAAAATAAAACAAGATGAAACCAGAGAGGGAAACAAACTGAGGGTTGCTGGAGGGGAGGAGGGTGGGAGGGATGGGGTGGCTGGTGATGGACATTGGGGAAGGTATGTGCTATGGTGAGAAAATAAGTAATAAAAAAAATAATAATAAAAGAAAGAAACAGTTCTCAAGCTTATGAGTAATCAGAGAGATGCAGACTCACCACAGGAAATATTACCTCAAATCCTCCAGAATGGTGGAGATTAAGAAGATGGACAGTGTTGATGAGGAAACAGAGCAACAGGAGCTCTCATACAGAACTACAGAGAATAGAAATCGGAATAGCCACCTTGGAAAACTCATTGGCTTTATCATTAAGGTTGAACATAGTACACCCTATGACCCAGCCATTGTATTCAGATATGCATTTCATAAAATACATATCCAGTATGCATAACCTAAGACACGTACAAAATTGTTCAAAGCAATGTCTGGAAACAACCCAGACGTTGATCAGTATAGAATGAATACATTGTGAAGTAATCACATATCAGAATACAACAGTGACAATGAATGAATGGGGAAGACTCTCAAACAGGAGTTGAGTGAAAGAAAACAGACACAAAATTATATGCTATATACTTCCATTGCATAGAGTTCAGAACAGCCCAAGCTAACCAATGATGGTGGCAGTCAGGATAGCCATTCCTTGAGGGAGAGGCTGGGGATGGGACAGTGCACAAAGCTGGCTTGGGCATGTGCTAGTGTGTGTTCTGTGTCTGGTGTTCACATTGGTGTGTTCAGTTACCGTGACTCATCATTTACTTATGAATTATATACTGTGTATCTTACACTCCAATATAAAGTTTCTAAAGCTCAGTAAAAACTGGCTGATTGTCTTTCAAGTTGAACTAACTTTTTAATGAAATGTTATTTTTAAGTCCTTTGTGATAGTATCATTAGCTTTTATCTGCTGCTAATTACTCAAGCCTGTGAGGAACGAGGCTGATGATGTTGACCTTCCAACTAGAATATTGCTTCCATCTTAACCCCCACCCTGTAGGTAAAAAAACAAACAAATAAACAAAAAAACTAACTTTCTTTCTCCACCTGGTTGCACCTAGCAAGTGAAGGAAACAGAGGGAGACAGGCAAATGGTACTCTCTGAAGGGAATATGGCCTCCAAGGCACCAGGCTTCTCCTGGACAAATGTGACCATCCAGTATTTGACAGTAGCTTCAGAAACTGTCAGTAAATGATCCTACTATTTCTATCTGGTATGATGATCATTTCATATGAGAGTCTCTGATTAAGAAGAGTTTATTAAGAGGCTCCTGCGTGGCTCAGTTGGTTAACCATCTGCTTTTGGCTCAGGACGTGATTTCAGGGTCCTGGGATCGAGCCCTGAATTGGGCTCAACAGAGAGCCTGCTTCTCCCTCTGCTCTGCCTGCTGCTCCCTCTGCTTGTGCCATCTCTCTCAAATAAATAAATACATCTTTTTTTTTTTAAAAAGAGTTTATTGGTACTGCGTATCTTTTTAAAATATTGCCAGCTAAGTTTACTAATCAAGCCCCATAAATATATTCTGATACTTGTATGCATAAAGGCCATCCTTTTGTACACTTAATTTTTAACCAAATATATGTATTCTTCAAAAATATTTTGAATGCAGTAAGGAAACACTGTCAACAAAGTCTTCATTACCTTTTCAGAATTAAAAATCAAATAATAAGTGAACCCGATATATGACAGATTTACAGAGAGCCTGATTTAGTCTATACATATATTTCAATTTTCAGCTGCATCCTCTTAAAGAAGAATATGTGGAGTATAAATTAAGTTGAAGGGATACCTGGCTGACTCAGTCAGTAGAGCACGTAACTCTTGATCTTGGGATTTGTGAGTTTGAGCCCTATGTGGGGTGTAGAGATTACTTAAAAATAAAATCTTTTTAAAAATTAAGATGAATACTCTGTCTCCATTTTCATTTTACCCAGTTTATATTGGCTAAGCATGATTGTGTGCCTTTCCCTGGAAGAACCTTTCAGTAAGCATGAATAATTGCTTTTCTCCATGTTATTCAGGTTCATCAACTTGGCTGTGAAGTTGTCGTCTTGCTATTGGAACTTAATCCTGACCAAATTAATCTTTTTAATTGGGCAATTGACCGATGCTACACAGGCTCCTATCAGCTCGCATCCGGCTGCTTCAAAGCCATAGCAACTGTGTGTGGAAGCAGGTATGAATCCTTGTTAAGTGGAAGGTAATAGTCAGTGGCAAGTACAATGAAGGTTGCTCTTCATTATATGAATATGTGAGGGCTGACTGTTTTGCAATTATCTGAGCAGAATAAATTCTAAAGAAATACACAATGGCCAGTATTTCCCCAACAGATAGACCACTCCCTGTAAGTCTGCAGCTACCGTGATTTTTCACATTCTCCAGAAGAGTGATGTGCAGTTATAGAACCCTTCTTATTAATTGCCTGGAAATTCACCAGGACATCTGAGAGCAGGATTTGAAAATGATAAAGAAGGTACATTGAAGGAATTAAAGGCGTTTCTAGAAGTGTTTGTGACAGGTGGGAACTCTAAGCCCATTAGCCATCCCAAGACCAAACTAAACCCAGGAAGCAACCTAAGAATGTTACATCTCCCTATTAAAAAAAATAAATAAATAAAATAAAAGAGGGTACCTGCATTGCTCAGTCTTTGAGCATCTGACTCTTGATTTCAGCTCAGGTCTTGATCTCAGGGTCATGAGTTCAAGCCCTGTGTTGGGCTCCACCACTGGGCATGGAGCCTACTTTAAAAAAAAAAAAAAAAAAAAAAAAATTTTTTTTTTAAATGTTATAGCTCTCTTGTCTGAAGCTTCAGAAAGGAAGAAAAGAAAATGTGACACCCTGGGTTCCATGGATTACACTTGTAAAACCACCCTCTCTAATTGTGTAAATTAGTGAGGTCATTCAGCTCTGTAATTTACTTAGTGAAATAATTTCACTATTTCAGTGCAATAATTTCATAGCTAAAATGAAAGGGTTAATGAAGACCACAAGATGCATAAGCTGTTCCCAAGAAATGCATTAGAATCTGAGAGAAGGCAGCTCAACTTTATTTTTGAAAAGACTCATACAGACTATTGATTCTCCTTTTTAATTAAATGCTGAATTTTAAGTAGCTATCTTGAGCTACTGGAGGAAAGGAATAAAGTGAATTAGCTTTAAATTCTGACCTATTACAACCTATTCAGTTCTAAATTAATAAGAACAGAATATTAGAAGACCTCTACTTTTAATAAACCTAAAATGAGCATGCTATTTCAAGAGAGAGGTTTCTCTTTAAAATTCTTAGCTTTCATTTTTAAAGGTAGTAGATAACATTTCACATCTAAAGCTTACATTTTCTATAATCTTAATAGTAGAATGTTTCTTATACACTTTTATCTCAAAAGTTACAGCAGATGAATATAATCTATACTGTCCGGTCTGCCATCATTTTATTTCATGATGTTAACATTATGAAATGATAGTTATCTCTACAGAATATTACAAAAATAGCAAATTTTTTGCAAAAATCTCCTTCTCCAGAATATGCTTTTATTTTCAGATATTTTGAAATTTTCAAAAATAAATCTGTTCACATGACTCTTTGGTTTTGAAAATGTATTTAGAATATGACTTGGACCATTGATTCCCGTTGACAAAAATTAAAACAATAAAAGTTTCCTTTCTTTGCTGCCTGTCTCCCAGTGAACTCGATGTGAACTATCCTAGTCAAATTTATTTCATTGCATGGCCATCTCATAAAATATTGCACTACATTCCTCTGAGTGAATCTAGGCATTTTTCCTTAGGGAGCACAAATAAATAGCTATGAATTTAGCAATATCATCTGAGTTTCAGTAATATCTCCAGTCACAAAAATATTATATCACAAAACTCCCCATATTCAGATTTATTTTAAAGTAACCTTCCAGACTATTCTGCTTTCTTAGACAAATACCGCAGATCAACTTACATTCATGACCCTCATCTATCCTGCAGGAAGGTTTGAGAGCTAGGCTTCGACATCGACACAACCTGTCCCCCGAGACAGTAGCCAACTCTTCTGTCATTTGTCACCACGGGGCATGTCCAGAATTTAAAATTTCAGCTGTGGCTTAAATTTGCTCTCTCTCCTCATAAATTCTCAGTGTGTGTAGTCTAGATAAGCCTCCAGATTTGTTTGAACAATCTTTGCACTTAATGTTTTCAGTACTTTTTTGGAAAGCAATTCTGGTGTTTTAGCTTTTGCTTTGTTTTCCACAAGTTTGCTTCTTAAAAACACCTAAGTACCTTATGTTATAAAATAATATGTTCCTAAAAAGTCATACCTAAACCAGGTCATATTTTAACTTTCTCAAACAAATTATCTATACAGTTAACTACTACAAGTCATATTCTAAAGTGAAGAATCTTTCTTGTAAAGAATTATCTCCTCCTTTTCAGATATAAATGAGCATATGCTGGATTTATTTTTGTAGGAATATGACAGTTTATAACCAGACTCATTTATTAAAGAACAATTTACAATTGACTATAAAATACTTTTTAAAAAATGAACATTTTTTTAAAGTGCTCCTCCTGAATAAAATTTTCTTTTAGTTTTCTGATTTTGGAATCAGCCATTTTTGCATAATTTAATATGTTAATCCCTATATTCATCAGCTGTGATAATGAAAAAAGTTCTCTATGTTCTTTTTTTGTTTCTTTTTGTTTCTATAGAGGACTCTGTGAGAATGTGTGTGTGTATTGTGAACTTTCTGAAATCTAGACAAAATTGAAACTGTAATTATAACTCTGATATATCTAGTGATATTAGGAAATTTGGAAGTCAGTGTGCATTTCAAATAAGACCAGGAGAAGTAAGGATAAAAGTAGAGAGTGGTGGTAGAACTGGAAATATTAATTTTGGAGAATTTTTCTGTAAAATATGTCTTACATGTGATTAAAAGCTATTAAGTGCAGCTCAGTACTATAATGTAGCACAAGAGGAAATAGCTCATCTGTCAGGCAGCAATAATTCAAATAACTATTTGACTTTTGTGTGTGCTCTTATTAACTTCCCCTCAACTCCAAATTATATCAGTACTGAACAGATAAAGAAATTGCGAAAGATTACATGGATTTCCAACGTTCTAAATCAAGGCAAATAGTATGATTTATATTAAAAGTGTAGGCGGTTTCCAATTAGTGGCTTAACTCAACAGAGTTCTCTTCACATTTAATTAAATACTTGAGAGTTCTATTGTTTTTACCCTTATCCTCCAACACACTACTAAAATGTATTTAATAAGTGTTTTAGAATAATATATAAGGTTAAAGTTTTAATTTATATTTTGTTAGGTTTACTTTTGGAGGTAGTTTCTGCTGCCATTGCTGTTTGTATGTCTGCTTTGCCTTAAGCTAACTTCTCATAATCTTTCCTAATTTAAATCAGGCCCAGCAAACTTGAATTATTAAGAGTAGATGTCCTACATTTCTTGAGGAAATATCAGCTATCTGTTACCAAGGAAGACAAGGGTAGCTTATGATTCATGAATCCCAGTCACACTCCCTAGCTGGTGATGCATAACCTCATTTGGTTTTGTCAGTCAGCTGGAGTATTCCAAGAGCTCACAGGGTTTAGGAATCTGGGCTCAGGAAACGTGCTGTCTTGAGTTTGAATTTAGCTCTGCCTCCAATCAAGCTGTGTGCTCCTGAGCAAGTTACCATAAACGCTTTCTCATTTGTAAAATGGGAATGCTGGTATCATTAGGTTAAGGATTAAATTTAACCAGTCTTTCCTTTTAATATGGTACATTGCTAGCCTCAGGAATTGCAACCGTGTACAGAAATGCATGTAGGATATCTACTATGGTATTTTAAAACAATGAAAAATAACCTCAAGTCTGTTAATAGGGGGATGAGTAAACAAATCATGGCATTTTTTTAAAAAAGATTTTATTTATTTAACAGAGAGAGACACAGCGGGAGAAGGAACACAAGCAGGGGGAGTGGGAGAGGGAGAAGCAGGCTTCCTGCCAAGCAGGGAGCCCTATCTGGGGCACCAACCCAGGACCCTGGGATCATGACCTGAGCCGAAGGCAGAAGCTTAACGACTGAGCCACTCAGGTGCCCCAAATTAAGGCATTTTTAATCAAGTCCTTAAAAATAGATCAGTATATCTGAGCATGAGAGCTATCTGTGAACTATGAATCCAATTTCTTGACCTAAGACCAAGCACATACATAGTAGGCACTCTGTAAACACTCTTATTCAATAGCTATTGGAAGCAGAAAGCTATGATGTAATCCCTTCTATCAACTCTCCAGAACACCTCAAAGTTACCCTGAGCTTTGTCATTTCATTCTATAGAAGTCAGGGCTAGTGGGTATTTCCCAAATTCTTCAAAACCTCCTCTCTTCCAGACCAGAAAAAAAAAAAAGAAAAGAAAAGAAAAGAAAAAGAGTTTTATTTTCTGTTTGCTTTCTGAATTACATCTGCCTTTTATATTTATTTTATGATTTTTTTTATTCTGAGTGATCACAGCTATCTTTATCTTTTATCCTTCCACTGCCTCCATTGAATAATTTAACACTGAAAGGTATGAGATTTTGTTTCTAAGCCTATTTTAACCATCTAAATACAGATGTTTTGTTTGTACCCCTTCACTCATTTGAGATCTCATTTTTTGCTTCTCTGGGTTTCTTTCATTTTCTGTCTCTGTGTTGTTATTTCCTTCAATGCTGTGCTCCATAAAGTCCATAGTTCAGTCCTAAGCAGCTAATTGAATGTGCCAATGATATAGTCTAGTGCACGGCCCTGCCTAGGAGGGAGGTTTTATCTTCCCTTTTCCTGCCTATAAATCCCCAGTGATCTAGCAATATTTGCCAGTGTCCTTTTCTTTTTCTTCAAGTTTTTTTTTTTAATTCCAGTTAGTGTTCTTCTACATAAAAATGCATAGGTGTTAAATCTCCATGTTAGAGACAGCAGCATAAGATATATCTGCCTCTGCGGGGCTCCCAGAGTGTCCTTTGTACTTTCCCAGGCCATTCCAGATACTGCAGTTTGTTAGAACTCCAAGTTAGACCAGCTATGAAAGTTCTGTTGTGGGCTGTCCAGGAAGCTGATAGCACCATGGATAAGTTCGTTCTTTGGAGTAAGACTTATCCAGGATGTAGTTTAGGCACCACTGGTCAAATACTTTGTCAAGTACTTAATGTACATGAACTTGGTCCAGTACTTAATGTCTCTAAGCCTCTAGGCTTGCTGGGAAGACAAAATAACAAATCTAGGTAAAGGCCTTGGTAGAGTAACCAGCACAGAGTAGGCAGGTCATAACAAATGTTAGCCATTGTTCTTCATTATCCTCACCACAGCATGTACGTGGGCTTTCCCTCACTTCTCATCTGACAAATCAACCTCATGCTTTTTTGTTCATTTAATAACAAAAGTTCTACAAATATCAAATCAGGAAATGAGCAGAAGACATGAACAGACATTTCTGCAAAGAAGACATCCAGATGGCCAACAGACACATGAAAAGTGCTCAACATCACTCGGCATCAGGGAAATACAAATCAAAACCACAATGAGATATCACCTCACACCAGTCAGAATGACTAAAATTAACAAGTCAGGAAATGACAGATGTTGGCGAGGATGCAGAGAAAGGGGAACCTTCCTACACTGTTGGTGGGAATTCAAGCTGATGCAGCCACTCTGAAAAACAGTATGGCGGTTCCTCAAAAAGTTGAAAATAGAGCTACCTTACGACCCATCAATTGCACTACTGGGTATTTACCCTAAAGATACAAATGTAGTGATCCGAAGGGGCATGTGCACCCGAATGTTTATAGCAGCAATGTCCACAGTAGCCAGACTATGGCAAGAACCTAGATGTCCATCAATAGATGGATGGATAAAGAAAATGTGGTGTATATATATATATAATGCAGCCATCAAAAGAAATGAAATCTTGCCATTTGCAACAATGTGGATGGAACTAGAGGGTATTATGCTGAGTGAAATAAGTCAATCAGAGAAAGACAATTATGATATCCCTGATATGAGGAACTTGAGAGGCAGGGCAAGGGGTCGTGGGGGAAAGGGAGGGAAAAATAAAACAAGATGGGATCTAGAGCAGACAAACCATAAGAGGCTCTTAATCTCAGGAAACAAACTGAAGGTTGCTGGGGGTTGGGGGGGGTAGGGATAGAGAGGCTGGGTTATGGACATTGCGGAGGGTATGTGCTATGGTGAGTGCTGTGAAATATGTAAGCCTGATGATTCACAGACCTGTACCCCTGGGGCAAGTAATATATTATATGTTAATAAAAATAAATAAATAAAAGTTCTAGGGACACCTTGGTGGCTCAGTTGATTAAGCATCTGCCTTAGGCTCAGGTCATGAGCCCAGGGTCCTCAGTAGGAAGCCTGCTTCTCCTTCTGCCTGCTGCTTCCCCTTCTGGTGCTCTCTCTCTCTCTGACAAATAAATAAATGAAGACTTTAAAAAATAATAATGTTTTTTAAAAAGTTCTAGAAAAGTAATCATTTTGGAATGCAAATTAGTAAAGCCATTTTGGACGGCAATATGGCATTATCTACCAAAACTTTAAGTGTTGCCCTTTGACCCTGCATGACCTCTTCTAAAAATCTGTTCTAAAGAAAGAACATTTGGTGTTATAACAGTGAAAAACACTGTAACTATGAAAAAAATGAAAATAACCTTTAAATGTCTGCAAATGCAGGTCAAAGGCTGGGCTTCTCAGGAAACAGACTCAGGGTGGAGATTTGAGTGCAGGATGTTAATTAGAGAATGCCCTTGGGGTCAATATCTAGGGAGAAGTGAAGGAAGCAGGACTGAGCAGAGGAAAAGAGACCTCCACCAGTCCCACAGGGGCTGCTGCTAGTTATGGGCATGACCTTGACCTAGGTAAATTTCTTTGGCCAAAGGCAATTCCCAGAGAGGGATTCAGCCAAAGATCTCAGCCTCCAACACTAGTTGGAGGATTGAGTGCCTCAGTCCTGAAAGGGAGATCCAGGTAGCACACCACAGCATCTGCTACAAGGTTGGTTATTTATGGTATGACCATATTGTGGAATACTGTGCAGCTGTTAAGAAGAGTCGGGAAAGCCTCATTCACTGAAAAGGGTCATCTCCAAACAACACACATGGGTATAATCACATTTATGTTGACAATCCTTTGTTATGGGGAAGAGTACTTATTTATATATACACTTTAAAAAGGGTGATTGCCTCTAACAGAGGAAAGAAAGGAAGTGAACATTTCCACATTTTATTCTGTACATTTACCTACACCCAGCACCAACTTCACCAGCTGTGTGAGTGAGCCATTTTCAGAATACTCTGGCCTTATGTGCTGCTTGAATCTTTTTTTGAAAGTTGTATTCATGTGTTACTAATAAGATAAAAAATTAAATTTGATTAATATCAAAAATAAGAAGTGAAAACCATCCTTTCTCATGTATTTAACAAGTGCTCACTATGCTCTCTTACTAAGCTTACTGGAAGGTATTATATTCATAATAATATGATGCCTTTCTTGAAGGTGATTGTTCAAAAACAGAACTTCTTAGGCAATTATAATTATATTATAGAATTTAAAAAACCCACAAGAAAACAATCACTGTTGTTGTTTTTTTTAACCTCCAAGCCATCTTCTGCTTTCTGAAGTTTGCCTCGAGATAAATGTCACTCACTCACTACCTGTGGACCATTCCCTAATTATTTATTTCACCAAGAGTTTCCTATTTTTGACCTCTTTTCCACTGGGGGAAAAAAAAACAGATTTTTTTAAAAAGTCATCTTTAAAGAGTATTACGTAGCAAGAAAAGAAAATGTATTTAAGTTCCATGTTCCATTTGATTATACTGCTAGTAGCCACATCACCTTTTGGTGGTGTTCCTACTCCCCACCCCCAGTTTCCATCCCATGCATGCAATCAATTACCAGATCCTGCCCATTTTCTCTCCTTAGTGTTTTTCAGATCTTGTCCTCTCCTTTCTGTCTCTACCATTCTTGCCCTAATTCACACCCTCATCAGTTCCCCTTTGGAGTATTGCAACAGCTTCCAATATTGACTCCCTTACAAATCCTTTCTCTGCAGAGCACTCAAGAGTGCTTTGTCAAAAGCGATGTCATTGCCTCACTCCCCTACTGCAAATCCTGTAGGATCTCCTTAACTTTTAGGATGAAGTCCATCAGCTGGCTATCTTCGGAAAACTAGTCCCATCTTCTGCTCCTCTACTAATTCTTTTACTGGGTCTACTACACAGAGACTCTTTCCTTTCCAGAAGGGATCTTGCTACTTCCTTCTTGTCATCTTTCAAAATGCAGTTGTCTCTGCTTGGAACACTCCCCCATGTTACCCTTTCCATGGCCTGGCTAATGACTCCTGGCTCTGCAAATATCAGTTTACTTGTTTCCCCCTGGAAAAGGCTTCTGTCACCCCAAGACTGGCGTAGGTGTCCCTCATTGGGATTCTGTAGCATGCTGTGCCTACTCGTCATGACTACATCATATAGATTGTCTCCCTAACTATATAGTAAGCCTCCCTTAGAGGAAGGGACCAGCCTTCCTAACTTAGTATCATGAGTACTGTGCAATTGTTCCTGGTATATGTATGGTGATTCCTATGTTTAGATGGATTGAATGAAAATATTAAATCTGTGAGCTACTGAGAAATATAAACATATCATCTTCTGTTCTTTCTATTTTTATTCGGTTTTCATTAAAATCTATTTACATTAGATAGATATTTGTGTGTTCAATTATCCCAGTGCAACAATATCAACAATATTCAATTTTAAACAAAAATAGAGCTATCTCTCTTCTAATAAACAGCAAAAGAATGGGGGGAGGGGAATGGCCAAGTGGCAAATAGGTATGAAAATGTCATTAGTAAGTGTGACCGAGGTCAGTCTCCCTCTAGAATTTTAAGAGGTAATGATTTATCAAGATGACTAACCAGGCTGTCTTATAAACTGTGCTGTTGTTTTTTTGGTTTTTTGTTTTTGTTTTTGTTTTCTGTTTTAGGAACTATCCCTTCGACATAGTGACATTGTTAAACCTTGTTCTATTCAAGGCCTCTGACACCAACAGAGAGATCTATGAAATCTCCATGCAGCTCATGCAGGCACGTATCATCTACTTACACAGAAACTTCAGAGAGAGGGTGGTTGATACCCGGACCCCTGATGATTCCTGTGTATCGCTGGTGGGGATATAGAGGAGTGAGAAGACCATTACATAACCTTCTCTAAACACGGGAACTAACTGATGCTTTGCCTTTAGTACCGTATTAAAATATGCATTTATTACTTTTGTTACTATGAAACTTGATGAAACATAAATCCTCCTGAGAAAGCCAGCCAATGTTTTTTCATACCATTTCTTACTTTCCTACCTCTCTATAGATCCTTGAAGCCAAGCTTTTCGTGTACTCAAAGAAAGTAGCTGAACAGAGACCTGGCAGTATTCTCTATGGAACACATGGCCCATTGCCGCCCCTGTACAGCGTGTCGCTCGCGCTCCTGTCATGTGAACTGGCCAGGATGTACCCTGAGCTCACGCTTCCACTCTTCTCAGGTACCATCCATGCAAGGACATGTGTGATCATTTCTGCACAGTTATCTCCCCTTTATTTTATTTTATTTTATTCTTTATAAGAGAACAAATCTACATTTTTAATTATTTACTTTTCAGTAAGTTTAAGTCCCTGAGGGGTACATTGTCACATGGATTCTGTGTCCAACAACCTCAGCAGGAAGGTTGCTTCGGAATTTGGCCAGAACCATGCGGCTGTTTCCATGAGGCAGAGTTACCTTTCCCCAGATTACTCTGGTTTTGTCGGGTTTACCACTAGGAGTCACCGTGTTGTTTCTTGCTTTGTACGTATAAGAGTATCTCTTGTCTAGAGAGAATTCAGTTTCATCTCAAGCATGACCATCTTCAACTGGGAGAAGAGCTATGTATTCCTTCTGGTTCCAGAGACCCCTGTTATAGCCAGCAAAAATGGAAAATGGCCTTGGACCACAGCCTTCCAGAGAACATTTGTTATTTTTAGGAGTCGTTACCGGCAGGCTTTCACAGGCTTCAAAATGGTGGAAAGAGAACAGGGAGGCTGGAATCTTCCTTTTTCAAGTCTAGTATCATTTTGGAGCCAAATTATTGATGTTAAATTCGTAGATCACAATTGCTTTGGACTAACTTCACTTACATATAAAAGTCAATTCTGGAGTACATTTAAATATTTTAAAACATGTTTATCTAAAATAGCATAGGTTTATCTAATATAAATAGGACAAATGCAGAGATGCTCAGATTAGTCATAAATCTTCTAAATTACTTACGTGTGTAAAATTTCCCAAATAAGTTAAATATGCATGGCATAATTTCTAATACATATGAATCGCTGCAAGTTGGTCTTTGTGGTGTTGGGGATGGTGTTTTATACCTTGTTTGTTGCTACATACATAGGTTGTTGAGGGTTTAGATTTTTAGCACATCTTTACAAGTAGTCTTTGTGAGTAATTTTTGTAAAAAACTCACCTTTAAGGAATTACATTTTGATTTAACTTCCTGCCTAAGGAGCATCATGCTAAGGGGCTGATTTTGGTCTCTGTTGATCCTCTTTTTCCATCTATGTTACCAGGACCTCCATCCAGATCCTCATCCGTCCTCCCACCCCACCCATGCCCAACATCCCCTGCTTACAGTCCTCAACCCTGCAATCCACCCACTACTCAAAACCAAATATGCACAGCACTTCTCCACTAAAAATTCTCTGCTCAGCTGTCCTAAAAATAACTGCTGATAAGTTTCCATCCATTGAGTGGTCTATATTAGGCACTTTATGTACACTTCATTTATCATTTCATTTCTGCAACCCCACAAGTAGTGGTTAGAAATGAGGCTCCGGGTTTGACAGCCTGGGTTCATCCCTGGCCCCGCCATTTGCTGGCTGTTTGATCTTGGGCAACTCATGGAACCTCTAAATTTGATGTCCTTATTGGCAGTAATAACTACTTCAGAGGATTCAAGGATTAAAACAAGCTGATAAACCCAAGCAGTTCGCCTAGTGCTGGCTTGGAATGACCACCACCACCACCACCACCATAATCACTGTTCCTATTTTACAGATGAGATGCTAAGGCTTAGAGACATTAAATAATAGGAACTCTTTCACTGATAATTTAAAAAAAAAAAAAAAAACCTCCTCTTCTTCCAAACTTGCTTTCCACCTTTTCATCCAAGAACCTTCTACTCCCATCTCACTTGATCTTTTACATGCCAGGCCCTTTTGTCCATCCTTGCTTCTGTGCATGTTCTTCCCTTTTCCAGAAATGGCCCTTCTCTCCTTCTCCCTAACTCCAGTCTTCCTTAAGACCTAACTGAAAATCTGGGGTGCCTGGGTGGCTCAGTCATTTAAGTATCCAGCTCTTGGTTTCTGCTCAGGTCATGATCTCAGGATCATGAGATAAACACCTAAGTCAGGCTCTGCAGTTAGAGGGGAGTCTGCTTAAGATTTTCTCTCTCCCTCTCCCCCTACCCCCATCAAATAAATTAATTAATTGGAAAAAAAGACAATACCAAGGGTGCCTGGGTGGCTCAGTTGGAAGAACATGTGACTCTTGATCTTTAAGTCAAGCCCCACATTGGTTGTAAAGATTACTCAAATAAATAAACTTTTAAAAAGGGGGGGCACCTGGGTGGCTCAGTCAGTTAAGCATTCAATTCTTGGTTTTGGCTCAGGTCATGATCTTAAGGTTGTGAGCTCAAGTCCCATGTCATACTCTGTGCTTGGCCCAGAGTCTGCTTGAGTTTCTCTCTCTCCCTCTCCCTTTGCCCTCCCACCTCTCTAAAATAAATAAATATATCTTAAAAAAAAAAAAGACCTAATTGAAAATCTGCTTCTGCTATGAAAACCTCTCCATCTATCTGCAACAGAATTAGTCATATCCTTGTCTCATGCCTGAAACAGTGGGGGGATTCCAGAAAAGACTTCCTGATAAACTAGTTCTCTTCTTGGGAAACTAAAATGTAATTATATTCACATCAACCAAGATTTGAGAACCACCAAGCACTGTGCTTATGTCGTATGCCAAGCACTGTGCTTAGGTTGTAGGAACACAGATGTGAATAAAACAGTCTCTCTTACATCGATGGGTTATAATCTGGGAATAAGGAAGGATATACAGGCATATGGTTATGATACAGAGAAGCAGGTGCAATTTTTTTTTAAAAAAAGCACATTCTGTGTATGAGATAGAAGACAACAATTAATGGGCCAAGAATATCAGGCAAAACCTCCCAGAGAAGTTGGTGTCTGAGCTGCAGTTGGAAAGAGGAATAGATATTTGCAAAGCAGACAACTAGTTGACATTAGAGTTGGTAAGTAGATAGATATTACAGGCCAAGAAAATAGCACATGGGTTGACTTAGAGGTAGAAAACATGATGTGTTCCAGAGATGATGCAGTGTTCGGTTTGGCTACTACAACATGCAGGGATGGGAGAAAGTTAGAGATGGTTACGGCCAGACAGAGAGGCAGAAGTCAACTCTTGGAAGGCTTTATATTGTACCCTAAGCAGAGCCCTGGGAACAGGGAGGGCCTCCACCAAGCTGCTTGGGTTCTGAAAGCCACTGACCAGTTTAAAACAAGAGAGGGGGACAAGAGCAAAATGCATTTTAGAAAGACTAACTATTTGTGAATGATGGGTAAAAGAGTATCCAGTCTAAAGAGAGAGGATCAGTTGAGGAACAACAGTGGTCCACAGAGGAAATTATGAAGGCCTGAACTAAGACAGCCCCATGAGAATAGAAAGGGGAGACCAGAGTCAAGCGCTCCCAGGTAGGGTATACAGAAGGAATTCCCTGGTATGATATCTGGGAGGTAGGGAGTGATAACCCCACCTCGAAAGCCAGTCCAGGGAGAAGGGGAGGAGGCTAAGGACAAAGCAGAGATCATGAACAATGCTTGGGATATTGAGGGTAGGTGTCTGTCAGACATCCCTGTGTGGAGACAGACTGGTGTCAAGGGAAGGCCAGAGGTAGGACTCATGGAAGAATAGAAGATAGAACCAAGGCAACAGATGAGATCATGAGTGGAGTTAGCACAGAGGGAAAGAACACACCCAGACCCCCAGTTTTTGAGGGCCGTGCCCAGAAAGAGTGAGGGAACAGACAGGGATGGAGACCCATTCAGAGAGGAAAGAGAACACTTAGAAGGTGGGCATCATGGAAACCTAGAGAAGAAAGGATATTGGAGGAGTGAGCAGTCTACAGCCTTGAATGGATCAGAGAGATCCCAGGAGATCTAAACATTACCATCTGAACCTCACAATTCACAATTATTGTTAACTCGGTAGTTTCTGCAGAGAAGGAGCAGCAGAAGCCACATCTCAGTGGCGTTGCTGAGAAAGAAGGAAAAAGAGAAGAGGGAGTGAAAGTGGAATTTGCAGAGTCTGAGGGTGAATGGGATTTGAGCTTATTTTTTGCCTGAGAGGGAACAGCTGGTAATGGGCTGGCAAAATCGAGGAAGAGGAGTTAAATAGTACAGCAAGTTTAAGAAAACAGAAGCTCATACAGTGAGTGGCAGATAGGGTCAATCTAAGTTTTCTTCAAGAATTGACTGTAGGGCTATTTTGATTTATGAAGAATAACTTTTTGTTAAATAACATGGAAAAAGGACATTATAGAGATTTTCTAGCTCTTGTTTTCCCTGCTTTTACTATTAAAAACCCCGTGGTGAGATTTTTATTGCTTATGCTGTCAGGTGGGTTAATTCCTTGGAAGTAGCCCAACGGGTTGCAGAGGTCATTCCCAGAGGAGCCAGAAACTGTACTGAGCAGCCCACTGACATCATCTCACTTTCCTCCTTTCCCTTCCGAAAGACCTCTACAATCCTGGCCCTCATTTGGATGCCTCCCCCACACACACACATCGGTTGGACCTTGGGCCTGACAGACAAGATGTAATAAACATCATAGATAAGCAAATCAAGTGATGTGTTAGAAGGTAATCATTGCCTCAAAAAGACTAGAGGTTTTTATGCCACTGTTAAAAAATGTATTTTTAATAGCGGTTGTCCCTCCAATTGGAAGCATTTATTCCCCTCCAAATTCCCTATCCTTTTCTAGCAGAGTTAAAATAGTTCTTTGCTATCACATACCCTGAATCCATGTAACCAGAAGGCTTTTCCCTCACCGAACCCCTACAGCACTCTGTTCCTTTCCGTGTCCTTTGTCACTTGCTACCTCGCCCCAGAATTACCTCTCAACATATTTTGCCTCAGACTCTCCTCCTCAGGGACATGAACTGAACCTTGAGTCCTTGCTGGCTCCATAGTGCCCAGCACAGTGGCTTGCCACTAGAAAAGGCCCTGTGTATTGAATAAATACACATTCTGGGACCTGAAGGATCTGGATATATGTTGTAAAAGTTCATGATATCAGTCATCACATCCATAAAGTGTAGAAATTAAGCCAGTTTTGACATTTTGAGCTACATAGAACATCACAGCTTAACCCTGATTATTGTGGTCCAGAACTAAATAGATTGATAGTCTTCAAGATTTAAAAAAAAAAAAAATGGTAATTGTAATTTTAGGAAAAGGGCCAAATCAATTAAAGCTACTGTTTCGGGGATCTAGTGGATTATGTTGGTGTAATTCCTGGCATCTGTGTTCTATTGTTTAGCGGCCAAGAGCTCTCTGAACGAGATTACATGCCACGCTGGGTAATAACAGGGGCATCAGACTGTGCTTTCGGAGTTCCCTTAGAACAAAACCGTTTCTTCTCTTAACGTTAGAAATAAAAGATTACAGGCAGCTTGCCGCCTATAGGTAATGCTGTGCTTTTATTTCTGAGGAAAGCTTATTCAGATCACAACATTAAATGCTGCTGGCCATGAAACAAGGCATAAATGCTATCACAGAAAATCACGGTGAAATCACTGGGCTGGATGTCCAGTTTCACCCTTCTGATTCATGTGTTTCATAAAATGATGTGCAGCACGGAGCCTGCACCTGCCACATAGCTGGCAGTTTTCAAGTCGATTCCATGAGAGTAAGTCCACACACTGGAGGTTCACTTCTCAGTTTCACAGCGAGGAACTCATGGAGGACACTTGGTAAACTATCAGAAGAGTGGAAAGATAATGATCCTTGTCTTAACACTCCCAACCACTGCTTATTAAGAGCCTCCTGGATGCCCAGCGTTGTGCTCAGCATGTAATATACCTGATGATCCTCTCTCCTGAGCCCAAGGTGGTCCCATTCCACAGATGAGGAAACTGAGGAACAGAGAGGTCAAATAACTAACACAGAATTTCCTGCAGGGAGTGTGTGGAGTTGCTGGGATCTAATCACACGTCCTTCTGATCCTGAGCCCCGTGTTTTGTCTGCCCTGATGCCCCTCTTCCACGGTAGTGGATTAGAACTCACGAAGCCTCACACCTCACTCCACCCTGACCAAGCCCGTGCTTTTCCCGCTGTGCTCTCGGACGACCCTCCGCAGAGCACCAGATGTAGCTGGAAGATTCCGAGGCCTTGGGGGCTGCTGTATATGAAAATGCTTTTGTGTACACTGACGTCGCTGTGTGATCTGGCAGTTGGTGAAAATAGCTTCGTTTTGTTTGACGAGCTAACGCACAGCTCTGTGTCCCTGCCTTTCTCTTTAGAGGTCAGCCAGCGGTTCCCCACGACACACCCAAACGGGCGTCAGATCATGCTCACCTACCTGCTTCCTTGGCTGCACAACATCGAGCTGGTGGACAGCAGGCTCCTGCTCCCGGGCTCAAGCCCCAGCAGCCCAGATGATGACGTCAAGGACCGGGAAGGGGAAGTGACTGCTTCCCACGGCCTGAGAGGGAGTGGCTGGGGCTCCCCAGAAGCTACGTCACTGGTCCTGAATAACCTCATGTACATGACGGCCAAGGTAAACTCCAAAGATCCGTGCCTCAGGAACACGGCTCTGCTATCCAGGAAACCCCTGGGTTGCTCAAACCCTGTGCTGGCCAATGAGGGCAAGCAGCACTTACCATTAAGAATCGCACGAGCAGGTCCTGGACCGTGGTGTGGGTTACACAGCGATGTGAATGTACTTCGTGTTGCTGAACCGTATGCTTAAAAAGGCAAACTTGGGGCGCCTGGGTGGCTCAGTGGGTTAAGGCCTCTGCCTTCGGCTCAGGTCATGATCCCAGGGTCCTGGGATCGAGCCCCACATCAGGCTCTCTGCTCCACAGGGAGCCTGCTTCCTCCTCTCTCTCTGCCTGCCTCTCTGCCTACTTGTTATCTCTGTCTGTCAAATAAATAAAATCTTTGAAAAAAGAAAAGGGCAAACTTTATGTTATGTGCATTTTACCACAATTTTTAAAAGTAATAATAAAAATAATAACATGAACATGTTAAAAATCATGACAATAAGTACGTACATGAGTGATGGATGCGTGATAAGTTGCTGAAAAATGGCATCTCCCTGAGGAATGGCCATGTCTCCCCCTTCTTAGAATTTCGAGATGGCCATGACCCTTACAACGACTTTTAACCAAATATTTTGCATCCTGCCGTTTTTCCCACATGTCTCCCGGGCCGGTTTTTCTCTGGTGTGTTACAGTACGGAGATGAAGTTCCTGGGCCAGAAATGGAAAATGCTTGGAATGCTTTAGCCAACAATGAGAAATGGAGCAACAACCTGAGGGTCACCTTGCAGTTCCTGATCAGCCTGTGTGGGGTTAGCAGTGACACGCTTCTCTTGCCCTATGTAAGTGGCCCTCCGACCGTCAGGAGTCCCTGCTCCTTTCAGTTGTATCTGCAGCTGCGGGTGAGAATGTGCTTTGGGCTTTAAGTAAAATGGAGATGTTGAGTTTCGTCAGTCAAGCTACTCTCCCAGGAGCTCATGTGCATATTACATGAAAGTGTCCTGCCCCCTGAGAAGCAGGCTACAGTGTCCTGGGGACACCTATCATCCTCTTTCTAAGCCTTTGGACACAGAAACTTGTGAATTAAGGGGTGGATATTTTCCTAACAGTTACTAAAACTGCCTTCTATAAACAGTAGACCGAATATGTAAGAGAAACTCAGTAACACATTAATTATGACTAGCACAATAAAACAACAGCATTTTTAAATTTTAAAAAAATTTTAAAAATTAAAAAAAAATAAAATAAATTAGAACCTAACTCAGTTGGCATTTGTGTGCTGTTGGTTCTTGTGATTTTCTGCCTGCCTGCTCTTTTGAACCACCTAAGCCCTACTGTGGCTTCCAGGCCTCAGATTGGACTGTGAGGGCCACAATAATGCAGAGCTTTAATCCAGACTTATTTTTAAAATTTAAAACCCAACAGGCAGCTAAAATGCAATTGTTTTCATGGGAGTAGAGAATAGCAGAGGACTGGATTCCTTATTTAAACAAAAATAACTAGCAGTGTTCCCCCATGGTTTGTATGAATAAACTACTTTCTAGATAAGGCCTTAGGCTGGCAAGTTTTCAGCTGAGAGAGAATTTATGTGCCCCAAAGGTAACTTTTGTAAACGTGGCCATTAGCGAAGGTAAGGCCTTTAACATGTACTCCTGTCAGACAGGCATGTGAAGAGAAGTGAATTTTAATCCAGACACTGGAGACCATGGAGCCAAGCTATCAGGATGGGGAGGACGTGTTCGTGGAGAGGAACTGGTTACATTTAGCATGTTGTGGGTGAGGCTCTGGAAGATATCCCTCATGTTCTGTTTCTTCTCAGATTAAAAAGGTGGCAATCTACTTGTGCCGTAACAACACCATTCAGACCATGGAAGAGCTTCTCTTTGAGCTGCAGCAGACAGAACCGGTGAATCCCATCGTGCAGCACTGTGACAACCCGCCCTTCTACCGCTTTACAGCCAGCAGCAAGGCCTCCGCGGCGGCCTCTGGTAGGGGAAGGGCGGCAGGGTGGACATCTTGTCTTGGATCTCTGGGGTTTTCTGTATGGAGAGCACTGAAGGGATGGGGGTGTATGTGTGTGTTACTTTTTCTTATTCCTGTGTAAACTTTGATTTAAGAGATGGCTTCAGGGGCACCTGGATGGCTTGATTGGTTAAGCGTCTGCCTTCAGCTAAGGTCATGATCCCGGAGTCTCAGGATCGAGTCCTCATTCAGCCTTCCTGAATGAGGAAGTCTGCTTCCCCTCCTCCCTCTGCCTTCCCCCTGCTCATGCCTGCACGTGTGTGTTCTCTCTCTCTCTCTCTCTTTGTCTCTCACTCTCTCTCTCAATTAAATAAATAAAATCTTAAAATTAAAAAAAAAAAAAAAGATGGTTTCAGAATAGCTGAGACTTGTTAAGGGCCTTATCGCTTTACTGAAATTATTTTGTGAGGGTGACCAGCAGTCAGTGACCCAGGATTGGTGAGCCGTGGAGCTTTGTACTTCGGGCTGATCCTTGGCAGGACATGGCAATCACTCAGGAATCTCCTTTCTGGACCCTCCTTCTTATATCTATGGAATTTTCTTGGCGAATAGTCGCCCAGAATTAACTAAAATGCCCCTCAACAATATTATCACTTTCAATAAATCGGCTTCTCAGCATCATTTTATGAAATATATAATGTCCTCCTCAAGTTCCTTGAAGCCGGCTTCCCTTTGATTTTTCTAATATCATAACCGCCTCCAAACCTCTCTTCTCCTCTGGTCTCTCATCCCCTCTCTTTGCCCTGTGCCTGCTGCCAGAACATGTTCCCGCAGAGAAGCAGTAGCCCAGGGATCAGAAGCTCCAGGTACTTGGACTTGCTTCACTAACAGGAGTTCAATGACTCCTAGACCCAGAAATACTAAAGCAGCTAGCAGCAGGGTCAGCCACTATAAATAAGCTCATTACCTAAGTGGTCAGGAAGAAAGTGTTTCAAGAATGTTGTAGCCTCACTTTATAAAAGAGTTGAGCAATTTGGTTTGACCATAACAGATGTCTGGGATTCTCCCATTTCGGTGGTGTGGGCTTGGAAGTTTGTTTAGAATGTCTGAGATTGTACAGAAGACGTAAGGAGTCTTTCAAACATGAGATTTTGTCCGAAATCCTTCACTGTAATTACTTGAGATCTGGGCTTAACCCTTCCCCCCCTACATTTTTTTCTAATCCTACCTACAGGAACCACCTCCAGCAGCAACACAGTGGTTGCTGGCCAAGACAGTTTCCCAGATGCCGAGGACAGCAAGATATTGAAAGAATCTGATGAGAGGTTGGTGCACTAATTTGGCTTAATATCCGGTATGACTTTCAGCAATAGTCTACACAAAGGCATCAGTAAGAGTTTGTGGTGTTTCATAAATTACACACACACACATATTCTTCTTTGCTTTTAGAAACACAAACTGACTCTGATTCTGCTCTGTATATCCTTAAAGATAATGATTTCTCCATGAGAAAAGCCAGAGAAGAGAAAGATTAAGAGGGATGTCATTCTGGTGGTCGAATCCCACTTACCACAGGGCTTACTAAAAACTACTCGTTGTTCTGTTAGTGGGCACAGACTATCTGGAATTAGAGGGAATTTCCATGTGAAATTCTAAGATCTGATTATGGAATGATTACTTAGAGATTGAGTAGTTGTCTTGAGGTGAGTTCTATGAATGTCATAATTTTTATTACATCTCGACGTGGTCAAATTTGGTTAACCACCAACGCTGCCTTTTCCTGCTAAAAGAAGGCTCTAGTCTCTTCACATTAGCTCTTTTATGGCATTTCTCTTGCCCCTTTACACTGCCTAGAGGCTACTCATAAATAAGTAAAATCTGCATCACTATTTCCTGTGGTTAATTGTGAAAAACAGAAAAACAAACAAAAAGAAATAAAAAGAACTCAAAAAATAAAACTTAGATGGGGCACCTGGGTGGCTCAGTTGGTTAAGCATCTGACTCTTGTTTTCAACTCAGGTCATGACTTCAGGGTCCTGAGATCCAGCCCTGTGTTAGGCTCTGTGCTCAACGGGGAGTCTGCTTAAGTATTTTCTCTCTTCCTCTCCCGCTGCCCCCCCCAATCTGTTCCCTAAATAAATAAATATATTTTTAAAATCTTTAAGAATAAAAACTATTTTTATTTTTAAATAAATATAATGATTTGTATGTATTGAAATATATAAATATTTATTATTTATTATATATAAATATTTATTATATTATTATATATATAGTTATTCTCATGGGTGTTGAAAACTCCTCAGGCTGACCATTTTCTGATGAAAACTCCCGAGGAGCCCTTCATTTAAGAAATTAGTAATAAGGGGGCACCTGGGTGGCTAAGTCGGTTAGGTGTCTGTCTTCACCTCAGGTCATAATCCCAGGGGTCCTGGGATTGGGTCCCATATTGGGCTCCCTGTTCAACAGAGAATCTGCTTCTCCCTCTGCCCCCACTCCCCACTCGCTTGCTCTCTCTTGTGCGCATGCACAAAAATAAATTTTTAAAAATCCAAAGAAATTAGTAACAAGGATGAGATACTCATAGAAATTCATAATGGAGAAAATTCAGTAGATCAAATAATAGAAATAATTCAGTCAAGCCATAATGCTTCCAGATCTTTCATGACCGTCCTCAGGATTTCATCTGCATGAGAATATGGCGGGGACTGCAGGTGGAAGGACCGAAGATGAACTGCCTTTGGAGTTTTGAAGGCACATTTCCAATTAGGGCAGGCTCTTATCAGACTACTCAGTGCATCCATTCCTGGGTTGCTGCACTGCCTTAATTCCAATGGTCAATCACAGGAGCTTTCCTTCAGGCAAAAAGCCCAAACCCAGTGAGTCATGAGCATAGACCTCACCCTGTACAGATCACTAATAAAGTCCTTTCTTTTTTTCTTGGAAGTGAGTAAAGGGTTTTTTTTTGTGTTTTTTTTTTATTTTTTTTTAAATTTCATTTCTTTTCAGCGTAACAGAATTCATAGTTTTACACCACACCCAGTGCTCCATGCAATGTGTGCCCTCCATAATACCCACCACCTGGCTCCCCCAACCTCCCACCCCCCGCCCCTTCAAAACCCTCAGGTTATTTTTCAGAGTCCATAGTCTCTCATGATTCATCTCCCCACCATTTCCCTCAACTCCCTCATCCTCTCCATCTCCCCATGTCCTCCGTGTTATTTGTTATGCTCCGCAAATAAGTGAAACCATATGATAATTGACTCTCTCTGCTTGACTTATTTCACTCAGCATAATCTCTTCCAGTTGCATCCATGTTGCTACAAAAGTTGGGTATTCATCCTTTCTGATGGAGGCATAATACTCCATAGTATATATGGACCACATCTTCCTTATCCATTCGTCCGTGGAAGGGCATCTTGGTTCTTTCCATAGTTTGGCGACCATGGCCATTGCTGCTATAAACATTGGGGTACAGATGGCCCTTCTTTTCACCACATCTGTATCTTTGGGGTAAATACCCAATAGCGCAATTGCAGGGTCATAGGGAAGCTCTATTTTTAACTTCTTGAGGAACCTCCACACTGTTCTCCAGAGTGGCTGCACCAACTTGCATTCCCACCAACAGTGTAAGAGGGTTCCTCTTTCTCCACATCCTCTCCAACACACGTTGTTTCCTGTCTTGGTAATTTTGGCCATTCTAACTGGTGTGAGGTGGTATCTCAATGTGGTTTTAATTTGAATCTCCCTGATGGCTAGTGATGATGAACATTTTTTCATGTGTCTGATAGCCATTTGTATGTCTTCATTGGAGAAGTGTCTGTTCATATCTTCTGCCCATTTTTTGATATGATTATTTGTTTTGTGTGTGTTGAGTTTGAGAAGTTCTTTATA
>PISX010009011.1:0-78193 GCA_004024625.1 Mellivora capensis
ATGGTTCTTAGAGGTTTAGAGGAAAGCAAACTGCACCCAGACCTCCCTCTCAGAGAGAAGCCTCAGTCTGCTCCCCTCTGGGTGCTGCAGGGCACATAAGTTCCCCCTCGGCCGCTGGCAGAGCAGGTTCCCGGTTGTGGTCCCTGGAGACACAGGGACTCCTGCTTGTACCCAAAACCACGACAGTGGCAGCTGTCTGGGCAGCTCCGGACCGCCAGAGAGGTTCCCAGCAGCGATCGCACCTTGAGATTTTCCCGCCGGCCCGGGCTGGGAGTGCCTTGTCTTTCCAGGTTCAAGAGCGCCGGGCTGGCGCCTGCACGTGCCTCTCTCAGATACAAATTTATTTTTAATTCATTCCCAGTATCCTGGTTCATTTTTTTTTAATATGTATACAATTTTTTTAAGAATTTCTAATGACCTAAAGCAATGATTTCATTATGTCAAATGAAAAAGTGATGCAAAATTACAGGACCCCAATGAGAATGAAGCTTACCTAGTATATAGTACTATAGGTGTTAATAGGCAAATCTGAATTTGTATGTCAAATCTGTCAATCACGGGGAACCTGGGTGGCTCAGTGAATTAAAGCCTCTGCCTTCAGCTCAGGTCATGATCTCAGGGTCCTGAGATCGAGCCCCGCATCGGGCTCTCTGCTCAATGGGGAGCCTGCTTCCTCCTCTCTCTCTGCCTGCCTCTCTGCCTACTTGTGATCTCTGTCTGTCAAATAAATAAATAAAATCTTTAAAAAAAATCTGTCAATCATGAGTTTTATCAGTAACTGGAAGTTAATAGTACTGATCTATTTGCTTCATCTGTGAAACAATGTTTTTACAAAGGGGTTTTATGAGAATTATAAAGAGGAGAAAATACGCAAAATATCAAGCAGTCATTTAAATAAACGTTCATCATTTTCAATATTACCATTGTCGTTCTTATGCTGAGCACCAAGACAAAAACAAACAAAACAAAATGAAACAAAAACAAACAAAAATTACCAGGGAAAGAGACAGAGGGAGAGAGCTATCTCTTGTTTTTCTACAAAAGTGGGCTTCTTTAGATAATATCTAAAGACCATAAGCAAGAAATTTTTTATATAAATGTTATTGAGAAATATGAGATCAATGCCAGGATAAGCGGCTGTGTTAAAAGCTGTTGCTCTCAAGGAGCAAGAATTGTCAGTAGTAAGAGGCGGGTTGGGCTACTCCTGTTCTTCATTATCAGCCTTGTAGTTTAATTTGTCTCCCATTGTACATGTATCGCATTGATAACAATGATAAATTACGTTTAAAAAGAGACATGCATTAGATGGGAAAATGGGACCAACTAGAGTCAGTGTCTTAATGCACTAGGGTAGTTGTTTAGCCTCAAATTTCCAAATTATATTGCAGCTTGATGCTAGGTTACCGTTGCATTTTCTGAGGAGAAAACCAAATTGAATCAACTGTGTTCTTACTTCTGTCTCTCTGTGATTTTTAAAAAACCTTATCACCAGACAGTGTCTCTTCCCTCGACTTCTTTATCCTCTCCTGTCTTTCCTGGAGCTAACTGTCAATGGGAAGGTTAGTGTGCCCACTGACAGGCGATCATTCGGGGCTGTGTGTGCATAAAATAGCAACAGCACTACTTCATGTTTTATAACTTTTCATAAGTCTTTCTGTATCACTTTTTTGAACTTTGTCAATATTGATAAATATGGATCTAAGTCATAAAGGAAACCAAAGTGTTTATCAGTACCAGTGGTACTAATACATGAGTGTTAAGTTTCTGGGGTTTTCCCCCTAAATTTAATTAATTAATTCATAGGGGGTTTTTGTTTGTTTTGTTTTGTTTTGTACTCTTCTTTATTTTCCAAAGTTTTCAACATGGATGCCAGCCCTGGTCCTATCTTTATTTGGTAGGAAAATCTCTCTGCAACAATGTAGCCATAAGGAAGGTGAAGGAACTGGGAAACCATTTATTAGTTCGTGGAATGGCAACTTAGAGAAAGACAAAGCCTAGTGTTTTCTGTTTAGCTTTGATGACGTAATTACTACCTCCTTAGCCAAAGTTGTATAAAGAGACATATTTTGCATAGATGAAAAATATGTCAACAGTCTGCTGGCATTAGCTGAGTCTCTTCACACTGAGGGATGAACACTTCCAAAATCATTCATTAGAAGCCTGGCCAAGTCCATATCATTCATTAACTGTCTCTTTACTGAATAGGAAAAATGAATGGAGCCCTTTAATCTGACATTAATAAATTACAACCATTTGGGGAAGTATTCAAATGTAAAATGTTGAGGTTCATCATTGAAATTATATTTGATGGCTGTGTTTGTTCGGGCTCATTAAAGATATAATTTTCATAGGACTTTATCCCCTATGGTGGGTGATAATGGTTACTCTAGTACCTTGAGTTTAAGAAAGACCAAGATGCAAATTTACAGAACTGAAAGCTGTAGGTACCCCTGAGGAACATCTAGGAGAAGTAATTTTCAAACTTATAAAAGTTAATCTTCTTTGTCTTTAAAGACAATTATAATTAAACAGATAGGCAAGTCTACTGACTTTCACCTCATTTTGCAGAAAATTGGAGATCAAAAAGAAAAAGCAAGGAAATTATTGTGATTCTTCCTTTAGATTCCCATCCTAGTCCATCAAGATGGAGTTTCCTCTGAAGTCCTTGTAGCATTTAGAAATGCTTTCTTTACAAGTAAATAGGGAGAGAAAAGAGAATACATGATCTTTACTTTGTATCTCTGTATAAAAATGGTAAGAGACAGATGTTTTGCAATAAGGTGACACTTGGAGTGGGCTTTTAAAGAGTGTTCATTGCATCAAAATGTGTTGTTTCTTTTTGCTTCTTTTTTTTTTCAACAAGACTGTGACCTTTTTGAGGAAAGAAACTAAGTTTTATCCATATTGGTATATTCAGTGCCTGAATTATGTCTGGAACAGAGTATCTAAATATGGCTGGCATGTCTCAATTCAAGTTAAATTTGCATGCATGGTTTGAAAAGTCTAACCAAGAGTTAGAAACATCCCAAGGAGTTTGGCTTCAGAAATCTCCCATATTTTCCTTTAATATTCATTTCCTGCTAGATGAATTTTGACCTTGCAGTGGCTATTTTTGATGGGATGATTTTTGTTAAGAGTCTCTGTCACCTTTCTTTAATACAGTCACTTTTTCTGAAGTGTGTTAGTGTGCTCTATGGGAGTCCTGCATTTGTATGTCTTACATGGACCCTTGATGAACATGGGCACTTCTTATGATAGAGCATTCTACAATATTGTTTGTCTTAACTTCTTGAAATGGGATCTTTTGTTCACTGATTTAGAAGAGTACGTAGATGCTTCATCAATTCAGACTTTAATATGCCATACTTAGAATACAGGGATAATTCAGTAATGCAGGCAGATGATTAAAAAATTTAATAGACAGATTAATGGTATATGAAACATGTTATCCTAAAAATAACAGCCTCATGACAGCAACATATGTAACACTCAATAGTAAGATATTTCTATGGAAAGGTCCAGAAGAACAAAATTAATTGTTAGTGGATTTCTTTGAAGAAGTAAGACAGTCCAGCATTTGTTCATCTATCCTTCCATCCATTCATTTATACATTCCTTTATCAAACATAAACTTAGAGCCTACTCTATGCCTGGAAGAGACATATAAACATCAAAGATGGTTACTATCCTTTCACAGTATTTTTCTCCAACCCCCAGTTACTCTTAGGCCAGAGGACTGAAGTACATGTGAGTTCTTATTGTCTTCCCTTTCACTTTTCACACACATCAGAATCTTCAAAAGCTGCTGATGCTACTTCATCCCTTAAAGAATAAGAGTTCCGATTCAACTAGCAATCTTTCTAGGGAAAGGAAATATACCTGGTGATTAAGATCCTACATATTTCCTGAAAATGGTGTTAAAGTATTTATAGGAACTGACTTCAAGTAATTCTTCATCCTCATCTTCATTGCCTTCCTGTCACAAACACTTCAGTCTAGTCCTAAGAATTACCAGAGTTCTTCAAACAGTCCGTTGACTTTTGTCTTCTTTTATACTCTCGCTGTCTCATTGCCTATCAATGCTTCACAGACAAGTACCTTGGAGGAAGTTTAATCACCTGTCAATGCTCATTTCAAAAGCATTCATGTTAGTAAAATATTAGTTACCAACTTCTCTCCTCAGGCATACACATAAACACACACACAACATACTTCTATATATTAAACACAATATCTGAATTAAATATTCTCTATTCACAACAACCCATATTTTGTCCACTATCTAGCAAGTTCTACAGAATTATAGTGGAAGCACTGTCATTTTTATTAAAATCATAAGGGGGGGAAATCCTCTTTGTTTCACAAATATGAAGATAGCACTTTCCTCTTTGATTTTTTTTTTTTTAAGAGCTAGAATTAAAGGGGCACTTGGCTGGCTCAGTTGGTGGAGCATACAACTCTTGATATTGGAATCATGAGTTCAAGCCGCACTTTGGGTGTAGAGCCTATAAGAAAAAAAAAATGACTGTAGTGTTTCAGGAATTCACCTTGTATCAGCTTTTTTGGTGCCTTCATTCCCTGGTCATGCTGCTTCAAAGAATGAAGAGGTAGACCAGACAAAGAGTGGTGGGCAGCAAAGGAAAGTTTATTGAGCAAGAGTACAAAGCTCCTGAAGAGAGAGGGGACCAGATAGGGTAAGCAGCCAGAGTGTGGGCCTTCTGCAGGTTGGCTACTAAGCGTGCCATTCAGGGTTTTGTTTTTTGCTTTTTTAAAAGATTTTATTTATTTATTTGACAGAGAGAGATCACAAGGAGGCAGAGAGGTAGGCAGAGAGAGAGGAAGGGAAGCAGGCTCCCTGCCGAGCAGAGAGCCTGATGTGGGGCTTGATCCCAGGGCCCTGCGACCATGACCTGAGCTGAAGACAGAGGCTTTAACCCACTGAGCCAACCAGGTGCCCCCATTCAGATTTTTGATCAATGCCCCAGTCTACATATTAGGTTATTGTTCATGTGCTGATGGTCTTTTTTGAGCTGACATCTGGAGATTTAGTCTCAACTGCCTGAGCTTATGATAGCGACAAATGTTTCATGGTCAGTTTCTTTATCTCAGGATATTTTGGAAAAGTCATTTCTGCAGAAGCTGTAAAACAGAATGTTAGTTTTTGTTTTAGCTGTCCTGACTCCATGTGTTCTTGCTGGGGACCCTTGCCCTGACTTGTCCAATCAGCTCCTAACACTAGAACTCAACGTAACATTTGTTGTTGAAAACTGCCACACAAACTCAGCACAAATAATTGTGTGAAATGCTAGCTTTGTGTTTTTATTTTGTTTTAAAGATTTATTTATTTATGAGACAGAAGGAGAAAGAGAGACAACAAGTAGGGAAGGGGAAGAGGGAGAGAGAGAGGAGGGGTATCCCATGCTGACTCCTGCTGAGGGCTGAGCCCAGAGCCCTACATAGGGGCTTGATCCCAGGACCCTGTGATCTTGACCCTGAGATCATGACCTGAGCTGAAAACAAGAGTCAGACACTTAACCAACTGAGCCACCCAGGTGTTCCAGCTAACTTTGTGTTTTTAGAGTACAAATGATATTATAAGGCTAAACAATTTCCAGAGAACCCAGGTGAAGGGAGAGCTTTCAAAAATCAAGCAATTGTGTGATTATTTCAGATTCTTCTATGAACATATCTAAGACATTAAAGATTGAGACACACATGTTTGTATATCTGAAATATACCAAATTGTATCATCACTGGCATATTAGTTCCAGGAATGCTTCTGTCAGTTCTTAGGATGTTCTGCATAGACGATCATGTCGTCTGCAAACAGAGAGTTTCAGGGCTTAATTCTCAGTCCTTATACTCCTGCAGTAGCTCTTCTAGAAGGATGTAGAAAAGGAGCGGTAGAAGGGCACTTCCTTGCCTTGTTCTCATTTTCAGGAGGAAAGCATTTAATTTCTCACCACTGATTGTGATGGCTGTTGTAGGGTCAGATGGATTCAGCATGCAACCTTAACAGTTTCATTTGTTGGTCTCTGGCAAGCCTGCATATATGGAACTCTGGTTTGGACAATGATGAGTTTTGCAAAGTTCTACAGTTCTGAACATCATGTAAACACTACAGGGTGTAGCATGTGACAGTTTACAACTCAAGTTAACATTTAACTTAGAAGGCAGGGGATGTACTCACAGAAAGGTCTTGATGGATGAGTACATTTTTAGTTGTATGAGCTCTAATAAAGACTATTTTTAGTGGAACACGACCTACAGTCAGGGAAAAAAAGAAAAATTTGCAACAAAACTCTTATTGGCTTCCTCTATCTTGTGTGCAGGTATCCTGTGTGCAAGACCTAACAGAAGGTACAGGAGGAAGAAACAAATAGAGAATGATAGCCTTTAATGCAAGTTTTTATTTATTTATTTATTTATTTATTTATTTATTTATTTTATTGTTCAAAGTTTTTCATTCTTCTCAGTAGGCAATGGGAAATTAGTCATATTTCTGTGTTATAGTTGTGACAAGATCTGAGAAGATTCACTATACTATTTAACAGGAGAAACAAAGTCAAATGCCCGCAGGCCCTGGGACATACCCCAAACTTACAAGGCAGGTCTGAGGAATACCATCAGCCTCAATGTCAAAGGACAACAGACTGTGGAGAGACATGGACAATAGGAAATCCATGCTCCATCCAGTGTGGGCAGGGCCCCTCACTGCTTTAGAGCAGTGCACGTCCCCTGATGCCAGACAGTTCTCTCACTCCAGAGATGAGCTATCTGAAAAACAGGGTGGGATTTTTTGACTTTTAAATCTTGATAATAAATTCAAATGTGAAACTCACACAGATCTCCTGGCAGGAATGAGCATATGAATGCACAGGTTTGGAAATTCTTGCTATAATTCATAATACACAAGAAGGATATTTAGCGCTCACTAAAATAATACTCTATTAATAAGATATGATAGATAGTATCTATAAAATGTAGCATTTTGAAGCAGTTTTTGTATATTATTCTTTCATCATCCAATGTGTGTATATATATATACACACACATATAGACACATTTTATATATATATATACACATGCACGCTTACTTACGTATGTTATAAATGTGTATATATTTGTATAATCATAACATACACATGCATCTTTCTTCCTTCCTTTTCCCGATTCTCCTTCCCCTCTCCATCTTTCCCTACATCTGTCTTCCTTTCTCCCTCCCTCCAATCTTCCCTCCCTGTCTCTTCTTCCTTTCTTTCTTCCTTCCCTTCCATGGCCCTCCCCTTCCAATGTCCCGTTAAAAGTAGTTGTGGCAAACCTGTCTTGCTTCTTAAAAGTCAAGTTTCCTCAACCTCAGGAATCTCTCGAGGTAACCAAGAATTGGAAATATGTCAGCCTCCACTTATGTGATTCTTATGTGTACTAAGCTTCTAGAAATATTGTTCTCTGCTTAAGGAGGAGAAACAAGTACAGAGTATGGTTAGTAGAGCTGATAGGGTTAGTATTTCAATCACTTTTATACTTTATCTAAAAATGAATGTGGGATTGCAAACTTCAGTGTTTGCTCTAAATTTTGGTCACTTACCATCTATGCCAGAAGCTTTGTGTGTGTGTGTGTGAGAGAGAGAGAGAGCTTATATTTTGATTTTATATTTTAGCTTTCTGCTTTAATTTTATTTGTGATTTCCAGAAGGGTAAGGATAGTGACACAAATCTAATTATAGGACTGGCTACGCCCAATAAATATTCCTGAATTTGACTCATCGAGCACGGGGTAGCCACATCCATAATGCCTGCAGTGATTTTGGTCAGCAGTCATTCTGGGAGGTGTGGCAGGGGTTAACCCCTTAGAAACTTTGCACATCCTAATCTGCAACCTCATCTCTCTGACGTCTATGTGCATGTCCAGTTGTGCACATATATGTGAGAGGTCAGACATCTGATACCCTTGTCTTAGCAAGCATTTTAGGCAAGTCAGATACTTAATGTTTCTTGGATCAAACTATGAAAAGGACATCAGAAGCACCCATTTGTAGATACCAATATCTAAGATATGTCGGTAAACCATTTTATAAATTGACTTAAAGATACAATTCAGTGACAGGGTCCTCAATCAAGGAAATATTTACTACTATGTATTTCTGTCATTGTGAATAAACATATGCACATATATACATATTCAAATATACATACATATTGTCACTGCACTTTTCCATTAGAAAATACATATCTCAATAGGAATTAGCCAGATTTTATGCTTTCTGTTGGAAAAGATTTGTATACTGGGGCACCTAGGTGGCTCAGTTGGTTAAGTGTCTGGCTCTTGGTCTAAAAAGTTTTATTTAAGATTTTATTTATTTATTTGAGAGAGAGAGGGAGCAAGAGAGAGCAGACACATGGGAAAGAGGCAGAAGGAGAGGGAGAAGCAGATTCCCCTCTGAGCAGGGAGCCAGACACAGGGCTCCACCCCAGGACCCTGAGATCATAACCTGAGCCAAAGGCAGATGCTTCACCAGCTAAGCCACCCGGGTACCCCAAGTGTCTGGCTCTTGATTTTGGCTCAGGTCATGGTCTCAGTGTCGTGAGATTTAGCCAGGCTTTAGGATCTGTGTTGAGCATGGCGCCTGCTTAAGATTCTCTCTCCACTCTATGCCCTGCCACCGCTCACACACTCTCAATCTCTATAACAAACAAACAAACAAAAAACTATCATGAGCAAGTCAAATGATTTTATGTATGTTGTACAATGTGCTTTTCAAATCATGTTAGTAGTCAAGATAATACCATGTTATGGATAAGACCCTAGGCTTTAGATCAATAGTCCAGGTTTTGGTTCTGTCATCTTAAGCAAATTACTTCAGTTCTTTCTGCCTCACTCTCTCTTTTTTTAAATATGTTGAATGTGATTAATAATTATACTCATGTAATTTCTCTGAGGATTAATTTTGTTAATATCAAATTTCAGCAAATCTAAGACACCATCAATTGTAAGATAACCACTATATTTTGTACCACTAAGAACAAAAAAAATGTATATACTGCTAATATTTATGAAAAGATACGTTCAATTTTAGGAGACAGCTGATTTTAGTGATGTTCAAATGTGTAAAAAAAAGAAGTGTATCTAAAATTGATGATATGCATTGTATAAAAAGTAATAGGATAATTCTAGAATGATTTGCTATTATTAGGTCAAATGTTTTTTGCCCATTTGATAACTGAGGAAACTTTGATAAAAGGGAGCAAAATAATTTGCTGAAGGCCAATAGCCAATCTGATTTAGGAATGTAATTAATGTTTCCTGATTGCTGCATTGGAGTAATTTCCAATTTACCATGATTCAGAATATGAATTACTTATAGTAGAAATAACAAGGAAAGAGTTTGTCTCCTATTTGATACAAGATATGCTAGTTGGGGTGCCTGGGTGGCTCAGTGGGTTAAAGCTTCTGCCTTTGGCTCAGGTCATGATCCCAGGTCCTGAGATTGAGCCCCACATCGGGCTCTCCACTCAGCAGGGAGCCTGCTTCCCTCTCTCTCTCTCTCTGCCTGCCTCTCTGCCTATTTGTGATTTCTGTCTGTCAAATAAATAAATAAAATCTTAAAAAAAAAGATATGCTAGTTGTAATGGTAAAACATTTACAGAATTTATTCTAAATTAGTTGCATTTTGTTGTATAAATGTAATTTAGCTGATATATGGGATTAAAGCTGTATCACAATGCTTTTTAAGTGAGACTTCCTTTTTTTTTTTCTTTGAAGATTTTATTTATTTAAAAGAGAGAGAGAGAGCAGGAGTAGGGCAAGAGGCATAGGGTAGGGCTGAAGATGCAGGCAGGGGAAGAGAGAGAAGCAGACACCTTGCTGAACAGGGAGCCCAAAGCAGGGCTCAATCCCATCCCAGGACCCAGAGATCAGGATCTAATCTCTGGCATACACATGAGTGACTGAGCCACCCAGGTGCCCCTAAATGAGACTTCCTTAAAATTATTGTATTCAGGTTGTCAGTTTCAACACAAAAAATTAATGTAGCTACACTTAAATTATTTGCAATAAGGTTGAAAATACAAAATTCAAGGGGCTCAGGTCATGACCTCGGGTCCTGGGATGGAGCCCTATGTGTGACTCCTGGCTAAGAGGGAGTCTGCTTCTCCCTCTCCCTCTGGCTCTCTCCCCTGTTCATGCTCTCTCTCTCTCTCATTCTCTGTCTCTGTTTCTCAAATGAATGAATAAAAAAATCTTTAAAAAAGGCAAAATTCAAATACACATACACAAAATTACATTGTAATTTATACATTGGCATTTTACCAGTGAGGAAACAGGTATAAAGAAATTTTGCCACTTGCTAATTATTCAAATAAAATTTAAAATTAACTTAATTTTTTTTTGTGTGTGTGCGCATCTTGGATGGATTATTGTTGTTGCTCCAGCCCTGGGTTCCTGGGATCTGTCTTCCCCCAGTTAGAATCAATCCCTCAGGAGTCAAGTTAGTTTTGCTGAACATCTCTGTTTTGTTCTCTTATTTAGATATATTTCTGGTCCTCAAAATATTAGCATAAAATGCTGTCTGGCTTTCAGGCCAACTCAATTTTATGAGTACATAATTTCACTAGAAATGTTTTCTCACTAATAAAATGAGAGGGAAATCCTGCCACAACCTGTCATCATTCAGGCCAAGACTGGCGCAAGCCAGTTGACAGTCGTTTATCTTTGCATTAGTGTGTTACACAACTTATTGGGTGAAATGATTATTTGTTGAAACAAGCTATTAAAATGGATCCTGCCAAAGATCAAGAACAGTGGAAAACTTTTATTTACTTTAATTTTTGTTCCTATCTTCAGTTGATGAGAGGAGCTAACACCTTGATCAGCCAGTATAAGAACAGACATGATGGCCTGAGGGTATCATGAGCGAATGAAAAGAGAAACATGGAGGTGGAAAGTGCCTGCTTTGTGCCAGAACTACTTAGCTCAGTTTTAGTAGATCATCTGGTTAAGCCTTTAAAAACTTTAAGAGCTAAAGGACACTGATGGTCCTAGAAGTGACATGACGTATCCAAGTTCACATAGTTTGGAAGTAAGCAATAGGACATTCCAGGGTCTGGTTTGAGTGCCTATAGTTCTTTCTGCCACATTAAAATGGAGTAGTTAAGGAAATATTATTCTTAAGGATGTTACAGGGGGCTGGGGTGCTTGCGTGGCTCAGTTGGTTAACTGTCTCCCTTTGGCTCAGGTCATGATCCAAGGGTCCTGGGATCAAGTCCCACATAGGGCTTCCTGCTCAGCAGAGGGCCTGCTTTTCCCTCTGCTTGTGTGTGCTTGCTCTCTCTCTCTCTGTCTCGCTCTCTGACAAATAAATAAATAAATCTTAAAAAATAAAAATAAAAAAAGATGTTACCAGGGATTTGGGTATGGACCGCATAGAGAGACAATTTGGATATTTGCAGATAGACTTTACAAATATCCCAGAGATTCCAAATCTTATTAGAGGGTTGAGTTCAACATGGAACTGAAGGGTCACAGTGGAGTAGGTTAAGTTGGAATCTTAAGACTGGGTCTGTAAAGTCAGACTATTCCTGAATACCTTGGGCAATCTCTGTTCCTTTAAGGTAAGGGTTTGAATTGCTAGGCATCCCAAATTATCTACTGGGTCCTATGCATCCCTTATATCCAGTGACTTCTGAGCATATGATCAGATATTGGGAGTCTCTGTGGGCATTGATGTTCTACAAAATGCAGTCACATAAGCTTTCATGAGAGTTGTTTGAGCTCTGTTAGAGCGTATGTTGGTAATAGACCCTCCCTTAGGGAAAGGTAATCACACCAACACAGGCATGATAGACTTGTGACAAACATGTCACCATCTTTGCTTATGTCTGCGTTGTTCAAAGAGACCAGGGATATTCCCTAATGCAGTGCAGTGGGCTTTGAGAGGGGCAGGAATGTGCTTTCTTCTTAGAGGGCTGGTGTGTTTCCAAAATATATCTTCCTTTCCAGTCCCTTTTCTAATTTCTTCTGAATTGATGTCTTTATAGATGGGGGTGATAGCTCAAACCACAGAGCACAGAACTTATTTGAAGCACTTTAATTATATGCTACCCAACACCTAGGTTGATTTGTCTCGTAGCAAATTAGTATAACTGTATCTTGTTTTTCTTTAAAAAAGCCAATAAATTTTGAGTGGTTCTCCACTCAAATACATTGAATTAAGTTTTAACTTAGGGAAATTTTATCAAATTAGGATACATGAGGCAAAGAGTTTTCATGCCATGACTTGAATTAAAGTTATTAAAACTATAGTCTCAGCTATATCGATTAAAGAAAATTATAGTTAATTTTATTTTATTTTTAAAGATTTTAATTATTTATTTGAGAAAGAGAGAGAGTGAGAGAGAGCATGAGAGGGGAGAAGGTCAGAGGGAGAAGCAGACTTCCCGAGGAGCTGGGAGCCTGATATGGGACTTGATCCTGGGACTCCGGGATCATGACCTGAGCTGAAGACAAGTCGCTTAACCAACTGAGCTACCCAGGCGCCCCATTATAGTTAAGTTTAAGTCAAATGGCAAAAACAAAAGATATGAAAATTTTCATCCCCTAAATGTATGGCCCATAGTTTGTTTTTGACTTAAGCTACATCTGTTAAATAGTAGTGTTGGGTTCACAAATCATTTTGAAATGTTGTAAAAATGTTCCAAGTTTGTAGCTGAAGCTGTTTAGAGGGACCATTTGAAGTTACTTTCTTTGCTCAACAATCTACTTGCAGGTTATTCTGACCTTCCTTGGGAAAAAATGAAAGTAGAATGGCATTTTGGAAATAATTCTTCATTCCGAAAACTCCATGAATGATGAACTCAACAAAGTATACTTAAAATGAAAATGACTTTGCCAGTCCGTCTGTCAAATTTCACATGCATTTTTATTGCCAGATTTTTTTCTACTTTTGATAAAATCCCAGTACCTAGTGTCCACAGATATAGGATCTAATAATGCATTGTGGTAATTTAATACATATAAAGAGCCTTTAAGATAGAAGAGAGTTCTAAAAGATTTCTTATGGAGGGAAAATGTTATTAGATGAAGGAAAATTTAATGATCTTTTTTTGATAGAAGAATATTTGTTTCCTTTTGATTAATTAGGTTGTAAATGATTTGTCATCAACATTTGCAAAAATTTTGTAGGATACCCAGAGGAGTCCCTGAGTTAGAATTTCTTGTTTAGAAATACTTTCTTTAAATTTTGATGTGGTTCATGTAACTTTGTGTTCTGCTCGTTTTCTTGCTGTCAACTCTCCTGGCACTGATTTGGGAGATAACAAAGGAGATAACCTTGTTAAAAAAAATAGTATAAAACAGAAGTATTAAAAAAAAAACAAGTATTAGATTATAAGATCATTTGCTAGGAATTAGAAAGAATAATAATGTTAGATAGAAACATGAAGATCATTTAGTCATATGCCCACAATTTTCCCCTAATGTCACCATAGGAACAACAACAAAACAAAACAAAACCCAAACAAAACAAAACAAAAAAAGACATGTTTTTATTTATAAAAGAACATAAAATTTTTTAAAAGTTCAAAAATTTTGGAAATAATATATAAAATATTTGAACTCAGAACACATATAGATATTTCTGTCTATTCATAGATATCTCTAGAACCACTCCTTTGAAAATAAGAATGTGTGAAACAAGGAACTGATCTTGACATTTTTCTAGATAGTTTAAATGGATCCTATCCAAATATTCAATTAGAAGGTAGGCAACACTGACCATTCCAAGCATTTTATACTTATTGAGATAATCGTTAAAAAAAAAAAAAAAAAAAAAAAAAAAAAGGTTGACACTCAGGGCACCTGGATGGCTCAGTGGGTTAATGCTTCTGCCTTTGGCTCAGGTCGTGATCCCAGGGTCCTGGGATCGAGCTCCACATAGGGCTCTCTGCTCAGCAGGGAGCCTGCTTCCCTTCCTCTCTCTGCCTGCCTCTCTGCCTACTTGTGATCTCTGTCTGTCAAATAAATAAATAAAATCTTTAAAAAAAAAGATTGACATTCTACTTAAAAAAAAAAAACGGTTTATTTATTTTAGAGAAAGAGGGGGAGCATGAGAGGGAAGAGGGGCAAAGAGGGAATGAGGGAGAGAAAATCCCAAGCTGACTCCCCACTAAGCACAGAGCCAGAGCATGATCTCAAGACCCTCAGATCAGGACCTGAGAGCTGAAACCAAGAGTCTGGCACTTAACTGACTGATCACCTGGGGGGTTGAAGCTCCACTTGCAACAAATGCAGAAATAAATGAAATCTGTACTATTTTCTACAGAAACGATCTGTATATTAATTCTCCTTTCACTCAACATTGAGCTTCATCTGTATAATATGTAGGGAAGGTATTTAAATATACAAAGATGAAATATGTGTCTGTCTTCATGAGGTTTATGGGGATATGCAGACAATGCAGAAATTTTGTTAAAAATTATATAGGAAATACAGAGATTAAAAACATCTACGGGAACTGTGAGCTGCTCAGAGAAGGCTTGCCATTTCTCCTCGCTTCCCCTCATTAAGCACAAACATAAACACTGGAAATGATGCAGGGGACAAGTTAAGGGGAACCATGAAATGTGGTCAGAATCAAGAGAGCTGGTATGGATGTCAGGGTTTGAGCACTAGCACTGCACAGGGTTGTCCTGAGTCCTCCTGCATTAACAGGGAAAGGCCATCCACACCCCATATTTTCCAGTCTGTTACATAACAGCAAGAGGTGGTCCAGGGAAGCTCATTATTTTCCCAGATCACACAACAGTCTAGATAACACCAGATGAGACTGAAACAGGGAAAATACTCTCCTTTACCATTCGACCTGCAAGTCTGCTTTTCTGCTACCAAGAGATACCCGGGGTGGAGGGTGGAGCCTGCAGGAGAGAGCCAGCAGCAGCTGACACCCTTGAAGGAAACGGAAAACCTGCAGGACTGGCACCTGCAAGAGACCAAAGACACTCCTTCCCTACAGTGGAGAACCCCCTTCTGCTGGCCCAAGGCAGGACCAGAGAGACCAGTAGGAGCCCCAGCGCCAGCTTAACCAAGGACGCTAAAATTGCCCTGCAAGGACTGAAAATCAACCCACTACTGCCATCACAGCCCACCCAAGTAGGACTAGACTCTCGTGCTAAGCAAGGCAGTGTGAATCTTTTATGTGAAAGAATTACATAAGTCATTACCGAATGATAAAAGGATCAATCCAAGAACTAGACATAACAATTCTAAATATGCACAGATTTGAAAAATACACAACACAAAAACTGGTAGGGTTGAAAGGAGAAAACCACAACTGCAGTTGGAGGCTTGACTACCTGCCATTGCCAACAACAGATAGGACTATTAGGAAATCAGCAAGGATCTACCATGTTTCAAGAATACATTCAACTAAGAGGATCTGTCAACTATAGAACATTTTATTCAATAGTAACAAAATGCAGGATTTTTTTCCCAGACTTCTACAGGGCACTCACCAAAACAGACCACATTGTAGCCCCTAAGACCAGCCTCAACGATTTCAAGGAATTGAAAGGTTACAAACTGCATTATCTGACCAAGGTAGGATCAAACTAGAAACAATACAAGGAAGGCAGTGCTAACAGAGTAACTAAAGGATTCTCCGAACAGGTGGGAAATAGCACATTTCTAAAGCATCCATGGGTCAGAGATGAAGTCTCAGAGGATTTAAAACTGATACTACTAAGTACGACTGAAAAGAACACAGAGAAAGGAGTTATACACAATGACTAAGTGGAGTTTATTGGAAGGATACAGGAATGATTCAACATGACAAAATCAAGCATTATAACCAATAACATCAACAGACTAAAGAAAGAAAAAAATCACACGATCATATCCATTAATGTATAAAAATAATTTGTCCTGAGTTAACATCAATGTACAATAAAAACTCTCAGAAAATTAGGGTTAGAGAACTTCCTCAAATTGATGAAGAACATTTACCAAAACCCTACACCTAACATTGTACTTAATGATGAAAGACTAACTGCTAAGATTGGGGGATTAAAAAAAAATTAAAACTCAAGCAGAGCCCAGTATTTATGTGAGAAAAGAGAACTGAATGTAGCTCCAGCAAACTTGGAGTCGGGTATGAGCCATGGCCATGACATCTCACAGTGTCGTGTATTTGCAAAGCTAATATTGGAAGAAAATGGGTCTGTAACCTAGTATGCATGAGTCAGGTACAAGGTAGATGGATTAAACAGAGGTGTTAACAGAATTAAAAAAAAAAAAAGAAAGTAAAAGTCTTATGAAACAAAAACATGCCTTAGGCCTTGAGTAATCTGAAATATACTAGAATAATACTGTGTTTCTTTGTGATGATATCAAAGCAATATATCATTGTGATTACAATATGCTGAGATGCGGCATCACAGCTGTCCATGAGTTGCAGCCGGTGTGGCCGCCCCACAGCAATACTGCAGTTTTAATTAACATTTGGGGAGCAGCAGATCAGTGCAACTGTCCTTCTCCTTTAATTGATAGCTCTTGGAAAATTGAGCTGCTTGTTTCATGCATGGACCATTGCTTACCACCTGCGGGATTTATTTGGATGGCTACCTGTTAAATCTTACCTTTACTCCTCATGAAGCAGAATACACATCATTTTTGTTTTGAAGTGCATTTCAAGGAATGAGTTCAAACATTAAAGAAGTCCTGTTTTGTAATGGAAAAGGAGATAATGGTTTTTTCTATTTATTTTGATCCTTCACAGAGAAAATTTAGAGGATATTCTGGGTTTTTCTATACAGCTTTAATGTTTAAATAAGCACATAAGCATATTTTTATAGATGCTAATATCAGTACTTGAGGTAGAAATAATATTTAAAAAAATAATCCCATGGACGTGTTTTCAGACATATGGTAGATACTGTTGCTTATTTATCTGATATCATTCTGATCTTCCTTCTTAAAAGAATCCCAGAGTTTTTCAGATCTTCACCTCTCTGACAACTTTGCCGATCTCATTCAAAAGCAATTGGGCCTATTCACAGCTCCTTTGAATAGTTAGAGAAGATCAGAATAACTATATTCAATATTTGAATCAAGAGTGGCCATGTGATGTGATATAATACAGATGAAGAAAATACCAGGAGTAGTTTACCAAAGCTTGTGTGAAAGTACCCTCCTGCTGTCCTGTCCCCTCAATCTCATTATGGTGTCCTGTAATCTAGTGGAAAAAGCTGTTTCATGTATATAAATATAGTTCTGTGAAATTCCTTTAATGATCAAACACGATGTAGACTGATAATTAATCATTTAATTTAGCAGTATGGAGATCACTGAGGACCTTGATAACATCAATTTCCCTAGGGTATTGGAAACCACAGCTCAAATGGAGAGGACTCAAAAAGATGTGGGAGAAAAAATTATGGACTATTGGAAATAATGCAACTGTCCATCAACAGATGAATGGATAAATGAAATGTGATGAATATATAATGCATATAATATAAATTTCATGTAGGGGTGCCTGAGTGGCTTAGTCAGTTAAGCAGCAGACCCTTGATTTTGGCTCAGATCAAGATCTCAGGGTCCTGGGACTGAGCCCGATGTCAGGCGCCATGCTCAGTAGGGAGTCTGCTTGGGGATTCTCTCCCTCTCCCTCTGCCCCTCTGTCTGGCCACATCAGAACATGTATTTCTGATAGATGTTACAACAGGGATGAAACTTGGGTATTTTTTTGTAAGATTTTTTTTCTTTATTCATTTGACAGAATGAGAGAGGGAACACAAGCAGGGGGAGTGATGAGGGAGAAGAGGCTTCCGCTGAGCAGGAAGTCTGATATGGGGCTTGATCCCAGGATCCTAGGATCACGACCTAAGCCAAAAGCAGAACCTTAATGGCTGTATTTGCAAAGCAGTCATTGCTCAGTCAGGGACTGAGATGCCCAGGTGCCCCTGGGGTATTTTATGCTAAGTGAAAGAAACCAGAACCAAGGAATAAGTATTGCATGATTTCACTTAAATGAAATACTCAGAACGGGGAAATTTATTGTGGATTACCAAGGACTGGGGGAGTGGAAAATGGGAATTGTTGGGTAATGAGTACAAATATCTGGTTGGGGTGGAAGGTTTTGGAACAGACAGTTGTGATGGTTTTACAACATAGTGATTCTAAAATGCCTCTGAATTATACACTTAAAAATGATTCAAATGGCCAATTTTGTGCCAAAAATATCTCACCACAATAGAAGCTTGAATGTTATGAATGATGAGTATAGACAAATCTTATAAAGAAGTTTTTTTAAATAAAATTAGAGATATCAAATGCCTCCTGCATAAGTAGGTATAAGAAAAAACAGTCTGGAAAACCACAAAAAGAAGAGTATGGTGATTATCATAATTAATGACACTTAAGGACAGAAATAAATGATCAATAATGACATTTTGAGCGTGTAGCAGTTGAAAATTTTTAAAGATAAACTGGAAGGCTTTCTCCTTGAAAATCAAGATCACAAAGTGATATTTTTTAAAAAGGACATAGTTGGCTCTTTGAAAGTAATGAAGAGGTGGGTCTGGCCGTATTATATACACATCATTGTGAAGGACGAGAGGTGTGTGTTGCATGTTCAATCATCCTACGGACTCTATTGACAAGTGTTTTTATGTGGAGTGAATATATTATTAGGCTTGCGGTTATTAAACTAAAAATGCTATGAAAGGTTATTCTAATTAAAAACTCTTCCAGAGGTGAGAAAGAAGTCACTGATGAAGCACTTGCTCAAATCAGTAGTTTAATTCAGATTAATGAATCTACAAAGTAGTCACAAATTAAACGGGATATGAAATAGAAGGCATCGTCTCGATGCTCAATAATCAGAAAACAAAAGTTTTTAGGTTTAAAAATGCCAACAAATTTATTCATTTAATTTTAATAAAATAAAGCTGAAAACCAAACAAAAAAAAATAAGTTCAGGACATAAATGTGTTATGAACACTTTATTTTTATAAGTTATATGTTTATGCTTTTGCATGTAGAATTAACCCTGTCTTAATGGATAATTGTTATTTTTCTACCAACTCATGTTGCTCTCACTCAAATTAGGGCCAGAGATATTTGACTGTTTGATTGTAATACAATGTAGAAATGGCTAAAACAGAGATGAGCATAGATAGAAGAGAGATACTTAAATAGAATGTGAACTGAGGAAGGTCTCCCTGGAGTGGGTTATATTTGTCTCAGGTCTTAAAAGACAAATATGGGGCGCCTGGGTGGCTCAGTGGGTTAAAGCCTCTACCTTCGGCTCAGGTCATGATCTCAGGGTCCTGGGATCGAGCCCCACATTGAACTCTCTGCTCAGCGGAGAGTCTGCTTCCTTCTCTCTCTCTCTCTCTCTCTCTGCCTGCCTCTCTGCCTACTTGTGATCTCTGTCTGTCAAATAAATAAAAACAAAATCTTAAAAAAAATACAAATGTAAAACAACTCAACTGTAACTTGCATTGAGGAAGGATCTATGTAGCTAAGTCTTAATCCCTATGGGACATTACAAAGATATCATCTGTGAGTATTAAGTGCCATCGGATAATTGTGGTGTAGTGGAAATTCTACTAGGAGGAAAAAGATCCAACTAGATGACTCTACCATTGCTCACATTTTCTTCTTTTAAATTATAATATGCTTTCTTACCTTACAGGGTTTTGAGAGAATTAAATGAGAAAATGTGCATGAGTGAAATTGTTCTTTCTTAATGGCTCCATGGGGCCTTGTACCAGTTCATTCATTAAAGAACAACTTAACCAGCATTGACTATGTGAAAAGGCTCCATTCTAAGGTTTAGTGACACATCAGTAACTCAAATGAGTCAATACTTCCCGTTTAGTTCATAGTCTTGAAATGGGTATCTCTCCTTTAGTCTTTGCCTTGTTCTGATACCTATTTGTGAGATTATAATAAAGATCCTCAAATTACCCCCTTTGTTGTCTGTAAGAACCAGAGACAGACTTGCAGCTGAATCCCTATAGCTTTTCCACAAACTACAAACAGAATGGAAACAACAAGTAAGTAAGTAAGATTTGACAAACAAAACAACGCAAACAAACAAAAAGGTGGGGAGAGTTCATAGACTGCTCTTTTGGCTAGGATAAGTGAGGCATTTTTTATACTTTGATAATAATGATGGCAGGGCTACCCAACACTTACAAATATTTGTTCTGTGCCAGCGCAGGGCAAGTGTCTACATAATTATACATGTATCATTTTCTTCAATCCTCACAACTCCATGCCATTTTATACTATTTTATGTGTGTTTTTAAACTTATTTTCCTAAGCTACATAAGCTACCAAGTAGCAAAATGTAAATTTTGAACCCAGGTCTCCTGCAGAACCTACAGTGTTCTAGCCTCTGAGCCTTCTTTCTCTTAGGTAATTCTCTCTGATTCTGAACCTTGGTGTTAAACATGGCCCAGACAAATGTAGACTCTGTGTCTTGAGAAGTTGCCCTAGCAGCCAGTGAAATAAATAAAATATAATCTGCCTTTGCTGTCCTTGAATCACATAGATTGTTCTATGGGGGATGTGGGATGATTGGTAGTAAAGAGATTATAATCGAATTTTCAAGATAAAATGAAATATAAAGGAGATTGTAAATATGCATATAGGGGTGCCTGGGTGGCTCAGTTGTTCAGTGTCTGTCTTCTGCTCGGGTCATGATCCCAGGTTCCTTGGTTCAAGCCCCGCATCAGGCTCCCTGCTTGGTGGGAAGCTTGCTTCTCCATCTCTCACTCCCGCTACTTGTGTTCCTTCTCTCTCTGTCTCTTTCTCTCTCTCTCTCAAATAAATAAAACTTTAAAAAAAGGAAAACATACATATATAACTATATAAGTGGTATTATAATTTGTCATATTTTAATAATGAAGGTTTTTACACATATTGACATTTATATATAACTACATATCATATATACATAAAATAATTGTACACTTATAATAACACTTATGATATGCCTATATGCAATATACTTTCTTCCTCACCTTGTCATAAATTTTATTCTGGCTTTGAACTTTATGACTTTGAACCTTATAATCAAATATACACACAGCACCCTAAACTCACAGTCTCTTTGCAGCAAGGGAAGTCAAGAATAAAATCAAGATTTTTTTTTCTCTCCCAGAATCATATGTATAAATGTATATTCTTATACACATAAAACACAGAATAGGTGATAAACCAGAGTAGACAAAATCCCAGATTATTTTTTGACTGAACCAGTCTCAATGCTGACTTGCATCAGCACAAGAAGGCATCCATTGGCCATGTTTCACAAAGTACTCACATTATTGATTCTACTGTACTCTCACTGCTATTAATACTAAACACATTTTAATATCACCAGTACCATCTATTATTCTCCATGTTCATTTGACCCCGTAAGTGTGTTTGTGTATTTCATGTAGATAAATCCTCATTCAGCATTTAGCAGATCGGGGATAGAGACCAAGGTTCAACAGTTGCTCAGCACTAAGCAACTCAAGAGTGGCATTTCTCTTCAGTTTTATCCCCACCCCACACTCACCTGCCACCGTCCCTGAAGACCTGCTGTAAACCATGCACTGGGTTTTACACATTTTATTTACTCCTTGGTAAGTTACTTATATTTTTAGGTAATGCTGTCAGTGATCATGGTAAATGCTTTCCCCATGTTTTAAAACAATCTACCAAGAGTATTAGACTTACCAACAAATGAATTTCTAGAGACGTTTAAGGGATTGACCTGTTCGTTATCCCAACATCGCAAGCAGGAAACGAAAACTCAGAGTAATAAAATGGTTTGCAAAACTCCAGGCAGTTGGGTATGACGGTTGAGATTAGAAGCTGGGTGTTCTGAATTGTGACATGACTTACTCTCATTATACCTCACTGACATTTACCAGCCTTACTGAGCTTCCTGCCCAGAGCATCCCACTCTTCTCCTACCTCCTCTGTTTACCTGATTAACAGAACTTAGACAGCTTTCCATTTATCTTTAAGTATTTTTAAATATAAAAGCTAGCCAAATTAATGAGAGCTTTAGGCTTGATTGACAGGTTTATAATCTTTGGGAGTTTGACTTAAAAAAAATCCATTCCAAAAAATATGTGGGTAGAAGGTATTTTTATTACTAATTTCCAGTTGATAATTTTAGGTAGTCTTGTAGCCAACATTTTCTCTAGGAAAGGCATACATTTTTTAAAATAAGATAGACACTTTTAAAGATTTTTTTAAAGATTTTATTTATTTATTTGTCAGAGAGAGAGGGAGAGAGAGTGAGCGAGCACAGGCAGACAGAGTGGCAGGCAGAGGCAGAGGGAGAAGCAGGCTCCCTGCCGAGCAAGAAGCCCGATGCGGGACTCAATCCCAGTACTCTAGGATCATGACCTGAGCCGAAGGCAGCTGCTTAACCAACTGAGCCACCTAGGCGTCCCAAGATAGACACTTTTAAAAAGAATTTCATTTTGATCAATAAAAACAGAGGTAATTTATATTTTCAACTCAAAATAATTATTGCTCTGGATGTCCCCCCCTAGGGCAAAGAAGTGTCTATTAGGGGAACAGTACTTGCTTTTGTTAGGATTCTGGTCCTTTGACATTCTCACTCTTAACTTAGCTTTCTCCTTGTACTCATAGAAGGCAGAAAGCTGGCTTGGCAGTGCAGGGTGGTATGTCCTCCTGGTATTCGTGAACATGCCATGAGAGCCCCTGGTTTCTGAAATCAAGATGTCTAAGAGTTGATGTGCCCAAGGTTTTCTCTTTAATCAGCTTCAGTACGCTGCACCCTGAACTCAAATTATCCCTGCAACAGGAGTAATCAGGGCAGAATAAAACCCAGGTTATTCTCCTTGGCCCAGTTTATCTTCCCACAGCCATGGGGAAGGTTGCTGCATCAATCAAGTCTCCAAATAAAAAGGTAATTATTTCTTGATTTCTCTGGAGCAGATGCAATGAGAACAAGGTTGCTTCCACTGAGAGTCCCTACTGTGTTGCCAAACAGCAGCGGTTATCTTAGAAGACAGAAGTAATTTTACTTGCAAGATGTTCTTGTCTTTTTAGGTAGGGCCGTGTGCTAGTCATTAAGATTCACCTGGCATTTGAGCAACTACCACGGGCCAGGCATAATGCTAGATATACTCATGTGCATTTAGTCATGTAATTACATGTAAACGTCTGGCCTGGGCATGGACAGACCCCCCTACATGCACATGTGAACATTGTAAAGTATTTGTCATCCTCATATCAAAGTGAGGAAACGTGTTACTGAACAGGGGATGTGACCAAGGACACAGAGCCAGCAAGTAGCTCAGGAGTAGTTCAGACCTGAGTTACCGCATCCCATGTGCTTTCCCTATTACCTTTTCATTATGGCCACATAGTAGTTTGCCATGCCTCTTTCTAACGCAGAGCACACACATTCATACCTACGCTCCAACAGCCTGTCATTGCCATTTATTTTTTCAAAGATTTTATTCACTTGACAGACAGAGATCACAAGTAGGCAGAGAGAGAGAGGAGGAAGCAGGCTCTGCGTGGAGCAGAGAGCCCGATGTGGGGCTCGATCCCAGGACACCAGGCTCATGACCAGAGCTCAAGGCAGAGGCTTTAGCCCACTGAGCCACCCAGGAGCCCCTTTCATTGCCATTTTAAATGCTTACAACAACAGTGCTAATTAATCTTTTCTTTTTCCTAAGTTGGGTCACAGGAAATGGGAGGAACACCTTAGGCTTTACCCCAAGGAGATATTGAGAGAGCCTTAAAGGAATTGAAAAAAAATGCCTGTATTCTTCTTTAACTCCTGATCTCCTCTAGCCAAATACGAAATATTATGTGAAATCTACCAATTAGCTAGATTCAGCATTCTTTTCTTTTCTTTGTTTATTTATTTATTTATTTATTTTTTATTTATTTTTTTTTTTTGGTGTCACTTGGGGGAAAATATGCATTTTATACCTGATATAACCATTGAATTAGTGACTGGACTATTGTGCCAAAACACTGTTTAGTTTTGTAGACTACTGGAAACTTCGATGATTTTCTGATGAAAATTTAATTTTCTGATGCCTAGAACCAAGACATTATCTGTATCATAAGAGAAGAAAATGATATAATTTCTAAGGTACTGTGTACCATTTTGGCTAAAAGTCACAAATTTCCTTTTTTTAAAAAGATATTGTCTTGCATTGTTACTTTTACAATCAGTACATTAACAAAGACGAAAAAAAGGAGCATCACAGATTCTAGATGAGGGTTTCTTAACCTCAGGAATGCCAGTACCTTAAGAAAGAAACGTAATTCTTTGTTGTTCTGTTGTACTCATTCATTGTAAGATGCTTAGAAGCCTCTGGGCCCCTCACCCATTACATAACAGTAGCACCCTCTATCAGTAGTGGGAAAAAAAAAAAACAAAAAACAAACAACAACAACAAAAAAACCCAGAAACCAAAAACCAAGACATTCCAGACATTGCCAAATGTGCTTTAATAGGCAAAATTACTCTCAGTTGAGAACTATTGGTCTAACGATTGGCTCTTCGGTCCAGATGCATGGGTTGCTGCTGGAACATGAACTGACAAAATCCGCTACTTAGCCTTTTAACCACAGAGCGAATAATATGGTGTGTGTTGCTGTAGTGTATACTGTGATAAACCAATTCATTTCCACACATGCTGGGAATACTGCCCGCTGAGAGCTTTCTGCTTGCTGCCCTCATTGGATTTCTTCAGATGAAGTGCATTCTCCTGCTCAATGTCCCTTTGCCCTTCTGGGGCAGCATGTATCCAAGAGCTGGACCATGCAGGTCATAAAGGCTGTTTCTTTCTTAGATTCAGAACAGATCTGAGGGACCCTCCAGATTTAGTTCTCCCTATGAGCTGGAAACTTCTGCTGTGCCCAATCTTGTTTTCTGGCCTTCCCTTCCATAGTTTTGTTCCCCAGATAAATAATTCCCTAATAATTCTTCTGCATGTGGATCTCCACATCAGGCCCTCCTTCCTGGGGAAGCTGAACCAAAAGGGCTGGTATCCAGATTGGTCTGAGATAGATGTTTTGCAGTTGGATCACTTACTGCTCAGAAGGAAAGGGGACCCATCGTTGGTGGTAGGTGGACTGCTGGTAGCCCCTGGTATGAGTTAGAGAGTAGTTCTGGAAACTTCCAGTGGTGGGGCTCCTGAGTGGCTCAGTCAGTTCAGTATTTCTCTCCGGTAATGGTCTCAGGGTTCTGTGATAGAGCCCTGCATCAGGCTCTGTGCTGAGTGTGGAACCTGCTTGGGATTCTTTCTCTCTACATCTGTGCCACCCCCCACCCCACTGTGTGCACTCTCCCTTTCTCTCTCAAAACAAAGCAAACAAAAAAAAAACTTTCAGTGGTGATGAACTGAAATGATATACATTCAGAAAAATAGTGTAAAGGAGTTCAGGTGATGTGATGTTAAATATTTGAGAAATATTGGCAGCAAAATAGTTATGAAGAACAGAATTGAGTAGATTTGCTAAGCTTCCTGTGTGCTCTGGATAAGGAAACATAAATATGACTGATTAATTTAGACTTAACATCTGAGCATGAATGCAAGTTGACATGTTGTAATATATAAAAAGGATCTCATTTGTTGCAACCAGAACAAAGGGTGTGGAAGACCAAACCAAGGTCTCAATCACAGAGTAGCAGAGCTTCAAAGGAAGTAATATCTCAACCTAAGTAGGTCTGCTGTGACGTCACTGGAACTCAAGTTGGGAAGAATGGGACTCTTCATGGAATGAGAATATCTGAGTTAATGCGTCTGAAAATATTGTACCCCCATATTCCCCTAGAGTCTCCCTCTGCACCTCCAGAAGTGATCAGTATACTCTGTTGACAGGTAACACCTGCCTGCCTCTTTTGCATCAGGATAACTTAGAGACCTCTCCCTCTCATGATAAAAGATTCTATCCTGGGGATCTGCCTCTCTATCCTGTCCCTGCCATTAGGTCAGTAACCAGAATGAGGTCACAACATAACATGCTGGGCCTAACAGGAGGATGAAGTGCCCACACCTCCAAGGCTTTGAAGGTTTAGCCAACACTTACCAGCAATGACCAACAGAGGAAGCGGGAGACTAGATTATGATGGGATCCTCCTTATCCATACCGCATAAAGTTGGATATGGGAATATTGATCAGTTTTGAAGTGTTATTCAAGGTTTGAGTCCCCCTTGGGAAAAAAAAAGCAAATACAGAATAGAAGCATGGAAAAACTATCAGTTTTTCACCCATACCCACTGAGGTTGAAATGCTAGACTTGTCATTAGATGATGCACAATGTATTAGATTAGATTAGTGTATTAGATGATACACATGAGTCAGCAAGAGCGGGTATGATATATAAACTGGAAAAATTAGGGACACTGAATGACTGTCTTCCATTGGAGTGCACTAAAGAGTGTGTTGGCAGCATGGACCCCAACATCACCGAGAAGTTCAGTGGTAGGTCTCCACTGTTGGTCATGACTGGCTATCTGACTTGTCACTATAAAATTGGGCTCATTAACTAAAACAACAGATATGGGAGTATCAGTTCAACTGTGAGGAGCCTGGGGGTATGGTTATCACAATAAAAGTCATATCTGGAGTCGTTCGCTAGGGCATCTGACTTGCTAAAAGTTACAAATGGCTGATGGAGCATGGTTCCTTGGATATAAGTCTGTTGGACAGCCAGTAAGACTAATGCTTAATCTGTAAAAGCAGACATACCAAGGATGGAAGTTAGAAAGTTGTGAGCAACTATTTCAGTAAAAACCAAAGAAAACCATCACCCTTCTCTCGGTTTCTGTACCTAAGCCAATTTTGAACCCCATATCATTTGGTTGAAGAAAAAGGTGGGTCCAAAGAAGGACCCTGTAATGATGTGCAAATACAATGACACCTTCAAGTCCTTCTTCAAGGGAATTTATGGCACTTCATTGAACTAACTACATATTTAAGAAAGGGGACCTAACATTTCAAGGACTGTTGTACATGGGGGTCTGAGGAGAAGTGATACCCAGAAACCTGAGGCATCATTGTGGGTCTCTCCAAGATGGGTAATAAATGGAGTCCAGTCACAGGTCAGCCTATGTGGGACCATTTGTCCTGAATGCCTCCTTCACCAGTCCTTGTCTCCCTGATTTTTGTCATTATATTTGGAATCAATGCAGTAGCTGCCACAACCTCTACCCTGATGTTTATACCTGTGGAGGAAGAGCTAAAATGGTGGGGAAGGTAAAACGGAAAGGAGCTTATGGTCAGCCTCTCACCCTGACCAGAAAATAAACCACATACTGTATTGCATGCAAAGGGGTTGGTGGTCCCCATCGTATTTCCATTTACTCCAGCAGTCGAGCCCCTGGTTCCTGCAAGATTGACTGGAGTAGTGAGGACCCCGCCGAAGAGCAGCCCAGCGGGATTCCCGTGCGGTGCAGTCTGATGACTGACAAGCAGAATGTGGTAAATCTGCCATTAAAAGTTGGCATCAGGAAGCAAGATGTTTGCACCAAAGTGACTCACTAGGGCATATTGGTATAATCTTTGGACCAGTTTTGATGGTAAAAGGACAGGTGTGATGGTGATGACCTAAGAAAGGCATGATGACCATTGGCTCAGGTTCCTTGTGGCTCAGGATGTGGGTCATGTCACCAGCTTAGCAGAGATGCTAGCTGAGGAAGAAAATATAGAAGAGGACAAATATGGTAAGTATCAGCTGTGGCCTAAAACCAGCTAGAGGATGTAATTTGTTCCATTACCTTCCCTTTACCTTTTATGTCTCTGCTGAGAAAATGGGCCCCCCCAGAATCCCAGGTGAACTGTCCCGTGTGTGTGTGCGTGTGCGTGTGTGTGTGTGCGCGCGCGCGCGCGCGTGTGTGTGTGTGTGTGTGTGTGTAAGTTTGCATGGTGCAGGGGCTGGACTCCAGTGGATATTTTGATGCAAAACCTAGCTCCTGCAGGAATGAAGGACTTATTCTCTCAGGTGTTTGGAGTTCTGCCAGCAGATGGTGCTCAGCTGTCCCACAGAAAGAGTCATCTCCCCCAAGGTTAAGCCCACTTCGTGGGCAGCCTCCATCCAATAAATAGTCAGCATCAGGGTATAAAGGCCCAATGCTCTGTCTAGTTTGGCCCCGCTCTGAAAGGACATCCCTGACTGACTGAGGGCTTCACTTGGCATCAGGTAAGTTTGGACCCCCCAGGTGAGACTGCATTTTAGCACATTTTTTATGGCTAACTCTATGCCCCATGGGTGTTATCACAAAAGTACTCCCTAAGAAAACTTTTGCATGCTAATCTTTGTCTTTGGATCAACTTCTCAGAGAGCTTAATCTGCAGTAGATACTGTACTATTAAAACTTTCTGGAGTATGCCCTCAGAATGGTATTTTACGACTTTCTTTTTTTTTTTTTTTCATTCCTAACTATTCTTAGTACAGCACATTACAGGTGATGATCTAGTTTGTGAGAATTTTTCTTTTGAGTAGAGTAAATACAAACACTTAGGGAAACCTGCCTCGATCTAAGTCACTTATCTTTTTTCCACTATGTCACTTTGCACAGTGACATCTGTAAACCCAAACAGCTCAGGTTAGTTTAGCGTGCGTTATTCTTCAGAACAATAACACAGTGTAGCATTTAATTTACTCAAGAACTCACACCCTGAAATTGATACTACAAAGGAAAACCAAGGCTTGTCCCTGTCTTAAAGGGGTTCGTAATGTAGCTACAACATAGTTAACTATGATACATTGTAATGAAGGTTAACCAAGGGTCCTGAGAACGAAGTGGCAAGGACAAAAAGGGAAGAACAGTTAATTCTGTTTAAAAAAGTACTGCAGTTTTAACAAAGGGACATTAGTCTAGATATAGTTAGATATATAACTGTTAAATGAAAAAAAATAAAGAAATCCCAGACAACAACGAAAATAAACAGACATTCAAGCCTATGGCATATTTAGGAGCGGTAGAGAATGGAGTTGATAAAGCGTGTGGGTTTAAAAGACTTGAATAGGGGGTACCTGGGTGGCTCAGTGAGTTAAGCCTCTGGCTTTAGCTCAGGTCATGATCTCAGGGTCCTAGGATTGAGCCCCACGTCAGGTTCTCTGCTCAGCAGGGTTCCTGCTTCCCCCTCTGTCTGCCTGCTTTTCTGCCTACTTGAGATCTCTCTCTCTCTCTGTCAAATAAATAAATAAAATCTAAAAAAAAAAAAAAGAAAGAAAGAAAAAAAAAAGACTCAAATATCTTGTCCAAAGGAGGATTTTATTGATATTTGTTTTCACTGGGAATGATCAACGTTGATCATTAAGTCCTTCTATATCTGAATGATGTATAAGAGTTTTTAAAAGCTTGATTTGGAAGACTAATAATCTGCCCCATGAGTTCAGGGAAAAGATGATAAACTGTAGAATTTCTGAGGTGAGGAGTGTTTATCTACAAAGCCAGGGGCCTAACTGAAGCCTGAATGTGGGAGGGGAGCTTGGTCAATGAAAATATTGTTGCAGAATCCTGTGTCCAACATCTGAAACTAATGTCAACTGTATTTTAAGAATAGAGAAATGCAAAGGATTCAACCTGAGGCACTTTAGGATTCCCCCACCCTGCTTTGATCTATTTCCATTTTGAAGCAACGTGTAGCCTGGTTCTAACGCAGGCACAGTCCATTCACTTTTGAGTAAATGTTTGGGGTTGGATGAGGCCCATAGAAAGTATATAAAGTTAAGAGGACTAATACTGTGGGATAATAATCCTACACATTATAGGCATAATGAACATTGGGGGTGGATAGAAACAAGTCCACATTTAGGAAAGGCAGTAAAAACAGGATACATTAAGTTGAACAGACGAAAACAATGTGGTACATCCGAGTTCTAATAGATCTGTACTTGGCAATATACAGAAACATTAACCTCACAACTGGTACTCCCAGACTGGTGAGAAAAGTATTTAATAAGTTGTCTACCAAAGTTGCACTTAAGGGAAAAACTAAAGATTGTCAAGTTCAGAAAAGCATATGCTAAGAAGTGAAAATTAAAAAAGAAAATCTTAAGGGGATAACAGTTAGCTAAAACCCAGCACCTAATGTGGGAATAGCACCTAAAATAGGAAGAGGAGATGGGGAAGAAGAAAAGGAAGGAAAATGAAAAAGGAAAAAAAAAATTCCAGGGCAAAAATCCAAGTAAGCAAATGCTTAGCCAGAGCAAAAGAGAAAAGAGCAAGAATAGTCAATGAGGTAGGAGAACGTCTAGAGGAACATAGCACACTGGCTCAGAAAGATGATTTGGAAAGAGAAGCTCCCCAGAGATCAGACTAGATTAGATCTGAGAAATGCTATGTCGGTGAAAGGTCTCCGTTACATGTTGATAATAACAGCAGGGGATTTGGAATCAAAGGCAATGTGCCTGGCACGATATGTCAATTAGTAGGACGGGATGTCTTTAGTCCTGATCTACTTCCAGCATCGTCTTAGGGAGAAAGTGCACATAGAGCTAAAAACCTCCTCAGGTGAATGAAAGACGGTCTCCAGTGGAGCTAGACTAGGACATTTAGATCTATTCCTGAATTACAAGAGTCAGGGTTACAAAAATAAAAACCTGCTGAGCAATTATGTTTTTGTTTTGATGCCTACAACATGGCATTGGCTCCCTAGGAATCCAGTGCCAAAGAATCAAAAATTTTTTTTTCTTTAGAATAAAAGGACTAATTGATCTACCTCCAACCCCTTTCTGTTTAGTTTTTAGGACCTTTCTTTTTTCCTTTGGAAACTAAGAAAACGTTCTCCCTACACTCTAATTACTTCATCTTACTACACAAGGTCCAATTGATAAAATGGAGCTATGATAGCAAAATAATGCTTTGAAAAACAAAACATGCTCTGGTATTTTGGTTCAATAAATGTTCTAGTCTTACTGGAAGCCAAGAGATAATATCTTTATCAGTATGTGTGTGCGTGTGTGTGTGTGAGAGAGAGAGAGAGAGAGAGAGAGATCGATCACTGGAAACATCTTAGGTTAAGATTTTTAAATTTTTCTTTTTATGTAATCTCTATATCCAACGTGGGACTTGAACTTACAATCTGAGATCAACAGTCAGATACTGACTGAGCTAGCCACACGCCACTGGAAACATCTTAGATTTAAAAAATGTTCTTTAAAAAATCAACATACTCGTATACTAAGGAAAATGAGCCAGTGAAAAAGGTTCAAGATTCAGTATTCTGCAAGATTGTGTGAAGTTGTGGAAGAAAGAAGGAAAAAAGGATGGGATCAGGAAGCCAGTTAGAAAGTTAACTTTGAATAGCAAAAGGAAGCCTCTTTATGCCAGGATAAATAAGGACCAAAAATAATTTAAAGGATTTGATGCCCTTTACCTCTATTTGCTGTTAAGTACATGAAAAGGATATATCTTAAAGCCTTAAGAAAATAACTCAATTACTCGTCACTGACACAGTACCTATTTGAATGTGACTTTTTCCTTTATACAATCTGTCACAGAATCCAAGTGAGTAGATGCAGACACTAAGAAAACTCATTTTTCAAATGGATGACATTTCCTGTGAGTCTATAGAATTCCAAAGCAATGAATGGCTACAGTATATTAATGAGCTAGTTCGGTCTCTTATGAAAGCATGATTGAGTTCCAGTGTGGGTGGATTTATGATTCTCATCCATTTCAATGTCGAGTAATCCAGCCACAACAAAGAGTAATAAAGACCATTTGAGTTGAGATGAAAGGTTCCCTAGGGTCAGAAGTATTTGGTTTCCTCTTTAGAGATGGTCCATCACCAGGGTGATTCTCCACTAAGAAACCTCCATTTGTATTCAATATAGCCTTCTGAATTGGAGCCTAACCTCTCTAGACTCTAACCTCTCTAGACTCCTGTGCCACACTGAGAGGGAAAGGGGACTATACTAATAATGATCAAAGAATAAATAAGAATACTTATCATGCATGTACTAGATGTCACCTATGAAATTGGACTCTATGAGACTTTCTGCTATACCTGGGCATTATATGAAATGGATATAAATTGAATGTGTCTTGATTAACTTGGAAAATTATAATTCGTAAGTGTCTATGTTGTCTCAGATTTTTAAAATATTCTTGAAAGTGGATCTGTACATGTTACATTTCCCCATGAAATATTAGGTGTGGCTAAGTCACCTCATTGTGTAAAAGGGCATGGAGAATAGCCTTTACCATGATGACCCTGTAGGATGCAAATGTCAGAAAACATTGCCAAACTTTATTTATATGCATCGGTACCGTTTTTGTTTTGTTTTGTTTTGTTTTGTTTTTTTGTTTGTTTATTTATTTATTTATTTATTTCTGCTAGATACTAGTCCTATGACATTTATTCTGTAGGATCCAACTGATCCTTTCTTCTTGGATGCTTTATGCTGCAAGTAATAGAAATCCAATTTAAAATGGGTTAGATCTTCATATTCTAGAAGATCAATAGTGAAGATCTCTCCACTTATGTTATTTCAGGTTTCCACTCCCAAGTTTTTTGATTCTCTTGACTTTGGACTTTCTGTGTCTTAGCTTCCTGCTCAGGGTGGTAGCAATTTCAGGCCATATTTTCCAAAATGTCAATAATTAGAGGGATAAGATATTTGTCTTTTAGAAAAGAGAATCTATCATAGAATTCTTCTTGAATTTAATTGACCAGCATTGAAACTCAGGCCATTTTAAGTTAATTAACTTAAAAAGGAAAGGATAGGGCACCTGGGTGGCTCAGTGGGTTAAGCCTCTGCCTTTGGCTCAGGTCATGATCTTAGGGTCCTGGGATCAAGGCCTGCATCATGTTCTCTGCTCAGCAGGGAGACTGCATCCCCCTCTCTCTCTGCCTGCCTCTCTGCCTACTTGTGATCTCTCTTTCTGTCAAATAAATAAATAAAATCTTTAAAAAAAATAAAAGGAAAGGATAGGCGATTTTCATCAACTAATCAGGGTCTAATTCTGGAGCTGTTGGGTACTTTTGCTAGAGTCCTACATGAAGGGGTGACTAGCTAAATAAAATATTGCTCATATGTTACATATGGGATAATTTTTTTGTAGAGCACTGCAGGAAACAATGGTACCATGGTGAACATATCTCCTGCTATCAGGAAGCTTCTAGAATCTATTATCCTTGCCCCAGTTCCTCCAATCCTACCATTGTTTGTAATGTCCCACGTTCCATTACATCACTTTCAACCTTCTCACTGGTCAATAATTCCTTCTCTTCCTTCCTCTCTATAAATGACATAGACTTCATTATGTGCATCTTCCCAAGCTGAACTCTGCTACTTGCCAAGACAACATTATCCTTACCCTACCTAGCATACTTTCACACCTTCCTTCTCCCCACATTCAACAAATTGATCATTAAATTGTAACCATTTATCCTGCACAATGGTGGAATATATCTCTATATTACCAAAAATTGTTCTTATAGTACTGCAATTGCCCACTAAATGATCAATGGTTACGTGAGTGACTCTGATCTTTTAAGGAAGGACAAAGTAGCAGTACACAGAACTAAATTTTATTTTATTTTATTTTTTTAAAGATTTTATTTATTTATTTTACAGACAGAGATCACAAGTAGGCAGAGAGGCAGGCAGAGAGAGAGGAGGAAGTAGGCTCCCTGCGGAGCAGAGAGCCTGATGTGGGGCTCGATCCCAGGACCCTGGGATCATGACCGGAGCCGAAGGCAGAGGTTTTAACCACTGAGCCACCCAGGCGCCCCTAGAACTAAATTTTAAAGGGAAATAAGGGTAGAAAGAATGTAGAGGAATTAAAAGAAACATAGAGAATGTTCTGTGAAAAAAGTTGGTATGTGTTTGGATAGCAAATATACAATTTCACATTTTATATGTTTGCATACAAGAAAAATGAATGTTTCCCATGTAAAGTAAGTTAAAATAATGGAGGAAAACCACACAATAAAATTTATTCCATAGCCTTGTCATTTTTTTTCTTTTAACTGTGAAGTATTGGAACAGGATCCTTACAATATATGAGGTCATCAATAAACAATGGTTGTTCTTTTCTTTGGTGGTAGTTTTCTGAACTGCAGTCTTGCCCACAACCTCGTTCTTCATCAATTATCCATCAGCAGCGCTCCGCTGGTCACTGTGGTGCCCTGGCCTTTGGTCTTTGTCTGGTGGCTGCTGTGGCTCTGCCCTGACTTTATGCCAGTAATTTGGCCCCACTTAACAGCCCACGATGGTGCATTTGATGGCTCAGAAGAGTCTGACTTTAATGGAGAAAATCACAGCTCGACAGTTCTCTCCTCCTGACTCTGTCACTTACTATGAGAGTCCTCATTCAACAACCCTTTTTCATTCCTCTGACCTTTACTGAAGCCATCCATGTATCTGGAAAACAGGCATCAAAGTCTTTCCTTACTCTTAGGTATTGGTTAAGTGATATTATGCACTAGGTGGTAAATCTTTGTAAACCATGGTTCGCTGAATAATTGTGAAAATTGTTTCAGCTCTAGGACCAGTGGAAACACTGGATTTGTGAGCATATTGAGGAATTATTCTTAGTAGAAATACAGGGTTTTAAGAGTCTGCAAGCCTCTGATCACATTTTAATCAACTGATCAATATATAACTTTCTCTTCTGTGTTTCTGGGATGGCTAATTATAATGTTTTATTAAGATTGAACTCACAGCCAGAGTTCTCTAAGGAAACAAGGGTGTGTGTGTGTGTGTGTGTGTGTGTGTGTATAGAGACCATGGTGAAATTCCAGTCCAAAATATGGCAGGCTTGAGACCACAGAAGAGCCAATATTTCAGTTATATCAGTTAAATAAGTCTGAGGGCAGGAGAAGATTAATATCCCAGCTATTGTAAGGCAGGGGGAATTTCCATGCCTTTCCCCTTAAAAAAATATACCCTCACAATATACCCAGAATAATTGATCAAATATTGACCACTGACCATGGTCTAGTGAAATCCTAAAAGTATAGGATTTTTGTGTATATCTCCTGAAAGAATGTATATCAGGTATATGCATATTATAAAACTTAAAGCTGTCCTTGTTGTTCTCTTGCCATCAAAGCCCAGAATCCTATTTTGGCAATATTCTCTTCCTTGGATTCTGTACCTTTCCTAGATACGAGATATGGTTTGATGCTCTATAGTCATGATCTCTTGATGGTGAGGCTCTGCTGCCTTGTCCTCACATAACCTAAGGATCTGAAAGGCTGAAAAGAGCTAACCTTTTATTGAGTGGTCCCTGTAAGACAGATGCTCTTACAACTATCTCATTCAATCCTTCTAGCCATAAGTGATAGGTAAAATTAGTAGCATTATTATAAGGATGAGCCAGAACTGTGGAGAAATTTGGTGATCCAAACTTATCTTGGGAGATACTCCATCCTGCAGGGCACTTGGGTGGCTCAGTCGGTTAAGTGTCTGCCTTCAGCTCAGGTCATGATTCCAGGGTCCTGGGATCGAGCCCCATGTTGAGCTTCCTGCTCAGCAGGGAGTCTGCTTCTCACTCTACCTCTCCCTCCACCCCATGTTCTCTCTCTCTCTCTCTCTCTCTCTTTCTCCTCTGCTCTCTCTCTCTCTCAGATAAATATAAAAATCTTAAATAAAAACAAAAAGAAAATTCCATTCTCTATTAAACACACTTGTTCTGACTTCAGATCTTGTGTTCATATCCATTCTGCTATTCTGCCTCTAACAGACCAGCACTGCTTTCTACTGATTTATTTTTTTCATTAGGAGAAGGAATTAAACAAATTGAAATATTTGGAATACGGCAAATGATTAGTTCAGGTATTTATAGAACCTGCAGAAGTACTTAGTTTTCTGGGACATCAGACAAATGGCTTGCTTTTATATAACTTCTATGGAAAATTCCAAGTCTAGTTGTTGGAATGAAATAGGAGTTTTCAGTCCACAAAAATGGTTTTTGTTCCAAATATGATATAGTCTGGTGTGATTTTGGTGCCTTTCAAAGAGGTGACGAACATGGGGTACAGCTCATGCCGATTTCACCCAAATCATCTCTGTCCTTCTGCAGTTCATCTGTGAAAGTCTAATTTGACTTGAGAAGTCAAGTTTCTTTAACTGCAGTATTTTTTCCAGTTTTTTTTTAAATTGAAAAATACACTTAGTTTCTGTTTTAAATATATGTGCTATAGTGAGACATTTTATTTGGCTTTAAAACATAAATGACTCAAATTTGAATTTTGAAATACTATAGGAAAATATATCAGCCAAGCAATGTAGCATGAAGAAAATAATGGACTGAACAACTGAAAATGTAAGCTATTTAGCTTCTCTGTCATTCACAAGCAGGGGCGGAGAGATGCTGGCAAGAGGTTGAGCAGGCAAGACCCGAAAAGATGACATTATTGGGAGATCAAGAGTTACTATTGCTGTTGCTTTTGTGTGAGTATTAATAGCTTCCTTCTTATGATCATTAGAACCCTAATAATGCGATCCCCTCCCTAGTTCTCTCTAGTCTCCCCCATAGGTTTCCATATACATCTTAGGTCAATCCTAATGAATATTGTTTGTACACTTAACCTTATTTTTTGCCTCTGGTAATCCTCATGTTTTGTATTTTCTTTGTATTTGGTGATCTCCAACCTGAATCACCACTTAGGTTATTTTTCTGACCTCCTTTGGCATTTAGCCCAAAAGCCCCATCAGTGAGGGGCTCGCTGATTGGCCCAGACCTTGAATGAGTTGCTTGTTTTATCTGAGAGCTCAGAGCTTACACTTCATTGTTTTAGAGTTTAAATACTTTTTTGTCTATATTCCTGTCATCCTCTCACTAAAATGCCTTTGACATAAGAGACACATTCTATAAGACACTGTGTAGATATTTTTTTCTTTTTCTTTCAATTCATTTATTCCATAGCTACCTGTTGAGAGACCTCTGGGCGAGCATTCTTTCCAGTTCTAAGGGACATAGTAGTGACAAAACCTACAAAACCCTCTGGATTTCACATTCAAGTGATGGCAGATACATACCAATACAGACAAGTGTTAACAGGGGCAGGGAAATTCAAGAAAGAACTGTATGCTAACTAAAGGAAGCAAATGATCAGAGTATAGATTGGCTTGAGGAAATTTCTGGAACCAGCAACTAGAAAAATGAGCAACATCCTTTCTTTGTTCTATCCAGAAAGAGTCTGAATTTTTTTTTTTTTTACATTCTTTCTCACCACTCTGGATTTTTATGTGGCCTTGTAAATAACCACCCACATGATCCAGAAATCTAATCTCCTGGGTTTTGCCTATTCTAAGAGAAAGGTCTTTGCACTAACTTGGCCAACTTTTGACCTGTGGCGGATCGGCTATGACCAGGGCTGGTGGCATGATTAAATTGTATGAAATGGGCACCACGGATGTAATCTCATAAATTAGAAGATTAAAAAAATGAAATTGCAGAGAGCTCTGAATTCTCTTGACCTCAGAATATCCATATGGCAACAGGTTTTAGGTCCATTTTGATTCCCCTCTGTACCTGATAATCAGGTAAAAACTGTTTCCCCTTGGAATGCTTACTGCTACATGTACCCACTTGGCTACTCCTAGTATTAAAAATTAAGGCAACGTAGGTGACTTTGTTTCTGGTCGGAAAGTGATTTTGTAGGACTTAAAGTAATGAAAGGGATAACCGAGGGAGTAATTTAACTATACCACTTAAATTATTTTGAATATATCTGTGTAAACAATATAAGGTACAAGATGTATGTCCCTATGACTTGAGAAATCTCATCTAGCCAGTTCGAGCTTCCATTAATTTATCTATGAAAACTTAATTATACAATGCATATTTCTTTTCACATTTTCTATGTGAAGTTTTCCAACTACTGGGAAAAAAAAATATTTTCCTGCTTTCTTGACAGTGTTTTGGTGAATATCAGGAAAAAAAAAATGAACAATGACAATAATTTATAAAGTACCTAAAAAGGGAAGTGATGACTATGAAACAAGATAATGTTTTTAAAAGAATGTTGCAAATTCTAAAGATGGCTCTATCTGCAGTATTTGTATTTGTCAGGCTTTCCTGGAGATTACACAAAAGATCTGGGGCAGGATCAGCTAGCCATCTTGTGGAGTCTGAATGAATTAAAAGATAGAATCAGTTTTCCTGCTACATTCATTTTGTGCATGATTTCATTATGCATATCCTGAGCCCTGCTTTGAATCTACAAGGCTCACTGGTTCTCTGTACTCTGTCTGTTGGTACCTACAGGTCACTGTCATTGCTTCCTGGAAAACCCAAGGAACAACAACCAAAATTTTGAAAGTTTGCCCACCCCTGTGAGAGGTGTAGCAGGGTAGCAGGAACTCACCACGTGTCCGTTGCTGATTTGAAGTCTCTGCATTTGGATTCTTCCTTACCGGCTGAGTTCATTCTTATAAATAACACTTGCTGGATGTAGTTCTTAGTTCCAACAAGTAACATCTGGACATTTTTGGCTGAATAATACACAGCATAACATCCCTGAGGATATTTTTTTTTTAATTTAAGAATGTATTTTTAGGGGTGCCTGGGTGGCTCAGTGGGTTAAGCCTCTGCCTTCGGCTCAGGTCATGATCCCAGGGTCCTGGGATCGAGCCCCCCATCGGGCTCTCTGCTCAGCGGGGAGACTGCTTCCTCCTCTCTCTCTCTGCCTCCTCTCTGCCTACTTGTGATCTCTCTGTCAAATAAATAAATAAAATCTTTAAAAAAAGAATCTATTTTTATTTACTTTTTATTTTTTAAATTTTTAGGAGACTTTCTTTATTCATTTGACAGAGATCAAGAGAGAGTGCACAAGCAAGGGGAGCAGCAGGCAGAGGGAGAGGGAGAAGCAGGCTCCCCGCCAAGCAGAGAGCCAGATGTGGGGCTCAATCCCAGGACCCTGGGCTCATGACCTGAGCCGAAGGCAAGGCTTAACCGACTGAGCCACCCTAGCACCCCTAAGAATCTATTTTTAATCAAATAAAAGTCAAGTGTTGGATTAAATATTATAGTTTGATCGCCTAGACTGGGAAGCCCATGAAATTGCTTTAAATGTGGGTGCCAGTGCTAACTTCCTACAACATACTACAAATGATAATTAGAATGTAAACAATAATATGAATTAAGTGAAAATGCTCTTCCCATTAACCAGCCTATTCTCCATTTTTGCCTTATAAGCCAACTGACCTATTGCAAACTGACTGGTTGCTGCATATCCCTTTAGACTCAGCCCCAAAGTCCTGCTCTCCGGGGCTTCTTCCCTGACTTTCTCTCATTCTGGTGCTCTTCCTTATCTCATTATCTTAGCGCTTAGCACTGTTGTTGATTCATGGAACTCATTGGTGAATGGATCGTGTTTACAACACTAAGGTCGGCAGAAGGATTCCCTAACCCCTTCACCGCCAACACACACACACACACACACACACACACACACACACACCCCCAGTTTAATCCTCAGGAACTTTGAAAATGTTAATTCACATGGCAAGGGAGAAATAATACTGCAGATGAAATTAAGTGTTCTCAGGGCGCCTGGGTGGCTCAGTGGGTTAAGCCTCTGCCTTCGGCTTCAGTCATGATCTCGGGGTCCTGGGATTGAGCCCCACATTAGGCTCTCTGCTCAGCGGGGAGCCTGTCCCCTCCCCCCGCTGCCTGCCTCTCTGCCCACTTGTGATCTCTCTCTGTCTGCCTCAAATAAATAAATAAATAAATAAATAAATAAAGTGTTCTCATCACCTGAATTGGAGATTATCTTTAGGATCTGTATAATCTCAAGGGTCTTGTAAGTGAAAGATGGAGGCAGGAGGGTCAGGGTCAGAATGGTGCTGTGTGAGGAAGGCTTGGCTGACGGTGCTGGCTTTGAAATGGGAGCTGGGCAGGATCTAGGGAATATGCAGAGCTTCTAGAAGCTGGGAGAAACGAGGAAGCAGCCTGACCTCCAAACCTACAGAAAGAATGATGGCCTCCCAACACCTTGATTTTTTAGCCCAGCGAGGCCCATTTTCAACTTCTGATCTCCAGAACTGTTGAGCGTCACGCAACACAAATTTGCAATCTTGAGTTTGTGCTAATTCTCTACAGCAGTAATAGAAAACTAACAGATCCTAATATAAATAAAAAAGGTTTTGTTTCCTCTGTATATGAATAGCCAGGTTTACTCCCTCTAATGGGGATGAAGTCATGCACAAGGTCTTTCAATATGTAAGGAAGTGTGATGTAGTGAAAATACAGTGAGTTTAGAAATTAGATGGCTCTTGAATCCTAGCCCAACATAGGACATTTGTGATGTTGGGCAAATCACTAAGCTACTAAATAGTTTTGTTTGATGGAGATGATCTGCATTTTGCAGAAGTATTGTGAAGATTAAAAAGAATATAGGTCAATTGTCTTCTATGTGCCACAGTATACAGTTAGAATAAAATAAATGTATTGCAGCAGAGACAATGATTTTGCGTAGCGAATGCCATAAGGCATGTGCACCAAATGAGGAGCTAGAGTTCTGATGAGGTTTCTGGAAGACATCAGAACAGACGTTGGCCTTTCATGAAGGGAAAGGTTCACCTAGGTGAACCCAGGGGAAGGCAGGGCAAGCCAGCCTGCATCAGCTGTGTGCAGTAGAAGGCAGCAGGGGCTGCCCAGCACAGTGACTGGCGGTGCCATCAGGTGTTAGCAGGTGTGGGCTCTGGAGCCAGGCTGCTCTGAATCCTGGCTCTACAGTCTCCAGAGCATGAGAGCTGAGGTGCTCTGTTCAAACCCTTTCTGCCTTTGTGTGCTCAACTGTAAAAGGAAAGATAGCACTGGGATTTTATGGTGTCAATATGTCTATAACACATATCCAAGCTTGATAAAATAATAGCTACTGTTTGTGTTGTTTATAGCGCCTATGTGGGGATGTTAATGTGAAGAAGGTGTTCGAGATGCTTTGCAGCCAAGCTAACTGGAGCAGAAGCCTCTTTAAACCTACAGGAAAACGTTTCTGGTGGAGGACTTCCCGTATTCTTAGGGGAGCGGGCAAGAGAGTTCAATGAGAGTTCAAGTTCAGTGAGAAGAGAAACTCTCTTTTGCTGTTGTTGCCGTTCCCCAGTTTATCCCTAAACCCCACACAATGTCTTGTCCACTGGAGTACTCCCGAAACATCTGCTGATGGACCATATGTGTCTAAAGGCCAGACTGCAGCAACCAGTCACTTATCGGTCCTATTTGTGTATAAACTGGAATGTAATGAGCCTGAGTGCAACGTGTGAGGTCTTCCAAATCAAGACAGGTACACCGTAGCCTAAATTACCCAGGGACAAGCATCTCTACTGTTCTACAGTAGTCACCCACTGTTCTACAGAGTCACCCTGCCTGGATGACTTTGGGGGAGTCCTTCCAACTCACTGGCTCTCAGATTCTACCTTTTATGAAGTGAGAAACCGGGGTTCTATTCTGTTTTGATTTTATTAAGTAACATAATCATGAGTATGGAAACTCTAGTTCTGATCCTATCTCTGTGTCTTATCAGCATGGTCTACCCATCATACTGGGGAGTATAACCGAACACTGGAGCATAAGTGGATACTGACCCATAGTTAATGTTGAATGAGCCCTTCCATATTTCTCGGCTCTAGCTTTCGGAGGGTGGCACCTGGACATCGCTGACCGGTACAAGGGTGTTCCATATAGTCCTGGGGTGAAGAGAAGGAGGTCTCATTGGATTGATGCCAGGACTCTTATTATTTAAATGGAATTGTCTGGTTTCTGAAACTGGCATTTTACAAATAAACTCTATCATCTCAGTGCCACATAGAGCATTATATCACCACTCACACATCATTTTTCTTAGGGAATGATATCAGTATCAAGGTGTATGGTAAGAAAATATAAATCTTTCTTCCAGTAGGATGAATGAGAATTTTAAAAAGAGTAATGATTCTATGAGATTTGTTGCATAAGAAAAATGAGGCTGGATTGTTTAGGCAGTGTTGATTAGAAAGCAGAAAACAATCATTTGCTGCAGTTCCTGATTTATGGTACCCTCTTAGTGCATACATTGGGGTTATTTGCTCCAGCAGGAAACTGTAGAAGACCAATTCATAATTCATAATATTTAGAAATATGCATATGATGAAGTAGCTAGTAGTAATAGGGGAATAGGAAAATAGATATTCCAAAGCTTTCTCTACTGTTTTCAGGATGTTGATGGTACTGTTTTTATGATCATAACTGTGATTTTAATGCTTATCAATGTTTCTTTTTCATAATGGCTATATAAGATACCATAGGAATAATAAAAATAACTAAGAAAAGTGGATTTGAGACCAGCTCTTCCAGTACCTGACAATGAGCATTCCCTTAATTTCATGAACTTCACTTTTCATATCAATAAAATGTGCCTAATATAGTTATATACAAAAACAATTTAAAATGATAGTGTCATACCACAATTATTAGCATGTGAATGTTAGTTTAATACTACTATAGTGTAGTCTGTTTGAAACATGAAAAATATGGGCACTTATTGTGATCTCCAAAGAGTGGAATCTTTCTGTGCATGAACTATAGATATTGACCTGGATGGCTGGTTGATTTTTTTTTTTTTGGTAGTTTTGCTGGTAACTCTGTCTTCTGTTGCCTGCTCTCTGGTGATTCATTTTGGTCCAGCACAATATTAGGTTTTGTAGGTTGTTCAAAATCTTCTAAGCCAGATTATCTAAAGAAGCTTCAGAAACATTAAATCCATTACAAGAAGCTCACATTAGATAGACATAAATTTGGATACCACCTCCACCCCATAACCTGTGCATGACCACAGAAAGTGTAATCTTCATGAAGCCTCACAATATTCCAAGTCAGTAAGTTTTCTTCCCAAATTTGTTAGATTTTGCTTTTATATCTCCATAGACCTTTGTCCTAAAAGTTCATAGAACTTGGAATCAGAATCTGTTCAGCCTCATGAGCTCTGAATGACTCTGTGATGCATTCCTCTATTCTCCCAACGTTTCATCACTGATGAGGTATAGGAAAATATCAGGAAGCACGAATTCCTGGAGAATGGCATTTACTGCCACCATCTCATATTCAGAGACCCTATTGGTGAGCCATCTCTGGGTTAGAAAGGCAGAACAGACTATTAGTCATGTAAACATGGACAATGACAAGCTTAAGGAGGTTTGATCTCCGCCACCTTGGGGTGGGACGTGTCCAAGAGGAGTTCCTTTTACTGTGCATCTGTCTGAATATGTTCATGGAAATGGTCATCTTTGGTTCATCCAGTCAGGAATCCATTTGTTGCTTCTCTGACATATTGCCTGTGTATGACAGCCACCAGCAACAGACTTTGAACTCCTAAAACCTAAGAGGCAAGCCCTCTCCCACCCCCACATTTGGAGAGAATTCTGTCTTTGTTAGTTTTTCCCTATAAGATGCTGCTTAAGATTGCATGTGTAGGTGTGTACATACCCAAACACACATGTTCATGTGTTCATGGCAGAGATTGGTTTATATATTTTATCTAATTTAAAATTCACAGCCTGGCATGGTAAGAGTTATAACCCCTATATAATTGATCATAAATTAAGACATGAAAGAAGTAGAATCAGCACCCATAGCCTTTGGATTCCAAATATATAGGTATGTCCTTAAAAAATGAAACTGATTGCAACATACTAGGAATACAAGTCTAGTTAAGAGTCTGTTAGGTGATGCTTTCTTTCAGTTGGTTTATACTATTGACAAAAACAAACAAACAAACAAACAAAACCACCCCAAAACCTCTAACAGATGTTTGTAATACGAAATGCACAGGAAGCTAACACTGCTGTCATTAAGTTCAGGTTCTCCCATGCCCATCCTTACCCTTTGCTTTATTTAGTGCCTGCAAGATTGATCAGCTGCATAGATCGTTTCTAGTTTGTGAGTCCAGTGTCCCTGACTCTTGTATCGGTACCTTTTATACCAATGTAACACCAGTTTGAATTTTTGGGTTGATTAAAAAAATGTATTTCCTTAGAAGTGATTTATCTGATGCCCTGGCCCAAATTTTTGAAGATCATCTTCTCTATAATGAATATCTTCACTCTTTTTCTGAAAGTCACTTGACTGTAAAGTGAAGATTTATTTCTGGCTTCTAAATTCTATGCTATTGATCGACATGCTTATTTTTATGCCAGTAACACACTATTCTGCTTCATGGGTAAGTTTGAAATCAGGTAGTAGAAGTCTTCCTGCTCTGTTTTCCTTTTTGAAGTAGTTTTGGATATTTAAGGGCCTATGTATTTGCATATAAAATTTGAATGAGTTTGAGTTTCAACAAAAATATATGCAGTGGGGGTGGGCATGCACCTGGGTGGCTCTGTTGGTTGAGAGACCAACTCTTGATTTTGGCTCAGGTCATGACCTCAGACATGGAGGCTCCATCCCTGACCTTCCTGCATCAGGCTTGCCATTCAGTGTGGAGTCTGTTTGCTTCTCTCCCTCTCCCTCTGCCCCTTCCCCTACTCCTGTGCATAAGTGCTTGTTCCCTCACATTCTTTCTCTCTCTCTCTCTCTCTCTCTCTCTCATCTTTAAAGAAAAGTGTATGCCACAATTTTGACAGATGTTACATTGATTTTATAGATCAATTTGGGGATAAGCTTACCAATATTAAGTTTTTCAATCCATAAAAATGGAATGGTTTTCCATTGATTTGGAACTACTTTATCTTAGAATTGTTTTTTGTAACCTTAATTGCACAGGTCTTGAAACTTTTAAATCTCTTCCTGTTCTATTTCTGATATTATAAACTATTTTCTTAATTTCATATTGAATATCTTTTGGTGTTATATAGACATGCAATTGATTCTCTACATTGATCTGATACCCAGCAACCTTGCTACATCATTTTCTTACTTCTAGTAGTTTTCATGTGGATTGTTAAGACTCTTCTACCAGATTATGTTCACAGAGAATAGTGGTTTTGCTTTCATTCCTAGCAGGAGGACTTTTTTTCTCTTTTCTTTCTTTTCTTTTTTTTTTTTTTTTTTTTTTTTTTTTTTTTTTTTTTTTTTTTTTTTTTTTTTTTTTTTTTTTTTTTTTTTTTTTTTTTTTTTTTTTTTTTTTTTTTGGTAATTTGCTTTTGTTTTCTGATTAACTGATGTGCCACCTTATACGGGCTAGACCAGACAGTGCATCTTTTGTTGGAAGTGAAGAGTGAAGACGTGTTGGAGGAGGTTATTGATATGACGTGAGCACAAGTTGACCCAGAAGCTGCACCTGAGCACTTAGAGGCTCTTTTACCCCTCTCCTGTCCTTGGAAGGTGCATTCAACATACTATTCCCATACCAGTAACCATTCTAAAGATGCATTCTTGAGAGCATAAGGTGTTGAGACCATCTAGATGGTATGTGACTGAACACATTCCAGACATCTATATAAACTTCTAAGATTCTTGCAGCCAGTTGTGGAAATCTGCTTGTCTTGCAGCCACCCAAAACCAGCTATGTAATTTACCTTGCATATTAAAACTTCCACATGCCAGTCTGGAGTGGCTTGCCTCTTGCCCTGGTCTCTCTCTGACCTCTGTATATGGGGACTGGTTTCAGACTCCACCCAAGGAACTCCTGAGGTTTTGAACAAACAGGGAATCCTTGGGTTGTTGCTGATCTTAGGAGGAAAGAATTTACTATTCAGTTATATGAGCTGTAGGTTTGGAGGAGACACTCCTTGCTATGGGGGAAGTCCCCTGCTCTTCTTTAATTAGAGTTTTTGTTTTATTATGAGAAGTTGTTAGCTTTTGTTCTTATCCTGAACTGGTGTTGGATTTTTTTTTTCCTGTTTCAGATGATATGACCATGTGGTTTCTGTCCTTTACTTATTTAAAACTATTAAACCAATCTAGCTTTCCTACAATAAACCCGTGGTCATGATGCTACTTTGTGTTTCTGGATTCATTTTGCTATTTTGCTGAAGATTTTTGCATCTAGTTTTGTTTTCTAGTACTTTTGTCTAGCTTTGGTGTCAATACTAACATTTTAGAATAAGTTGAGAAGTGTTCTCCCTTTATCTATTTTCTGAAAGGATAACTATTTAAAAAAAAATACTTGATAGAATTCATAGTGAAGGTATCTGGGCCTAAGTCTTTCTTTTTTGAGAAGTTTTCAATTACTATTTGAATTTCTTTCTATAGGCTTATTCATGTTTAAAATACTAAATATCAATAATTTATAACTCTCAATGTGTCTATTTTATGTAACTTGTCCAATTACTTGACAAAGTTTATAATATCCCCTTAATTTATATAGAATCAATAAAGATTTCTCCTGTTTTGATTTTGGCTATTTATGCTTTTTCTCATTATTTCTTGGCCAGTCTAGCTAAATATTTAGCACATTAGTTGATCTTTTCAAAGAACCAATTTATTTCATTGGTTTTGGCTATCATATTTATTTCAATTTCTGCCTTTTTTTGCATTGTTGTTTTAATTCATCCACTTTAAGTAGTTTCTAAACTCTAAATTTAAACTTTTGATATGGTACTTTCTTTATGTAGCTTTATTTAAAGCTTTAAATATACGCATACTTCAATTGCATCTGTAATTTTTTATTTAAATTTAATTAATATATAGTGTATTAGTTTCAGAGATAGAGTTCAGTGATTCATCAGTCTTAAATGATACCCAGTGCTTAATCCGTCATGTGCCCTCCTTCATGTCCATCACCCAGTTACTCCATCCTCCCACCTCTGTCCCATGCAGGAACCCTCAGTTTGTTTCCTATGATGAAGAGTCTCTTATGGTTTATCTCCCTCTCTGATTTCGTCTTGTTTTGCACCTGTAATTTTGATGTATTTTGTATTTATAAAATACTTAATTTAATAATTTTCCTTCTTATTTGTTTTAGACTATTACATTAATTTCTAATATCATGTTTAATATTTGGGATATTTTATAGAATTTGTTACTGATTTGTAATTCAGTTGTGGACTTTAACACAATAGATTTAGATGTGTGCTGTTTAGTCTTCAGGAGATTTGAAGATTTTCCTGTTATCTTTGTTACTGACTTCTAGTTTAATTATATTATGGATAGAGAAACAGAATTGCATGAAATCAGATCATTCAAATTTGTTAATTTCTTTTAGGATACAAGATATGGTCTTTCATGATGAATAGTTTACATTTTCTTCCTGACTGTGTTGTATTGTTGAGTAGTGTGTTCTATAAATATTAACCACCGCCTGGTTTAATGGTTGTTATATCTTGCTGATGTTGTCTATTAGCTCTATCACAGAGGGGAATGTTGATTTTTTCCCCAATTATAATTGTGGATGTATGTGTTGTTTCTTTCTGTTCTGCTTGTTTTTGAATTTAAAAAGAACATTTCAAGGTGCATATACCTTTTTGATTGTTGTCTTTCTGGTGAATTGATTTTTCTCATTATGTAATACCCTGTTTGCTTCTATTAATTTTCTTACATTGTTTTGGATTTCTTACAGATGGCATAGCATTGGATTATTACATTTAACCCCTTACCCAAATCCAGTTTTTCATTAATGTTTTAAGACAGATTGCATTTGATATATATGTTTAGTAAGATGTTAGAATTTAAATCTACTTTTCTTTAAATTATTTGATTTTGTTTTCTGTGGTTCTTTCTCCTTTTTCCCTTTCCTGACTTCAATTGGGGTGACTATAACTTTACTATTCTGTTTATATCAGTATCTCTAGGGGTTCAAATATACAAACTCTGGGGACACAGGTGGCTCAGTCGGTTAAGTGTCTGACTCTTGATTTTGGCTCAGGTCCTGATCTCAGGGTCCTGAGATTGAGTTCCAAGTCTCAAGTCTGCTTGAGATACTCTCTCTCCCTCTATCCCCACCTCCTGCACGCATGCTCTCTAATACATAAATCTTAGCAAAATAGATAAAATATACAAACTTTTTGCAGTCTTCCAAGAATCCTTATACTGCCATTTCATGGAGTAATTCTCTTATATATGCCAGTTGATTTGCTTCAAATGTAGTTTAAAGTCAATTTGTCTATAAATTGCTTATATTAACTTTTCTATAAAAATTGATGGTGTTTTATTGAAATTCTTCAAAACTTTTAGGGAAATTAGCATGTTCTTTTTTCTTTCCCAATTTTCAAACATGATTATGTTCTGACATTTGTCTAAAACCATTACTACACTACTACATTCCTTCAAAAATGTTTTATAGGTTTTGGGTTTTTGTATTTTGTCTTTTGTTGACTTATGGTTATTACTAAATGTACATTTAGGTATTTAATTTTATTGTATCATAAGTGGGTTATTTTCTTCCACTATGTTTGCTATGTAGTTTTTAGATGTTCCTCATGTTCTGTTTTACTAGATCTCCTTATTGTTTGCCATGGACTTTCTAATTCTGTTGTTTTAAAATGGTACACTCATGTACATTTGTACCATTTACAAATAGAGGTAACTTTACTTCTAATTCTTATACCTCCTGTCTCTTGTCAAATGGCTATTCTCTCCATTGTAGTGTTCAGTAGTTGTGCAGATGGTGACCATCTCCAAAGGCAAATGAGTTTAGAAGCCATGGAAAGGCTGTGGGCATTTCGGTTAAAACTGGCATTTGGTAGAGGCCTAGCTCCAGAACTACATATCTCTGTGTCTGCATTGAGGAAAGACTTAAATGTTTTGGATGTGAATTTTTCAATTCTGTCAAGTTTTTTATTTCAGCATTTACTGAGCTAGTTTTATGATTTTTTAAACCTCCTTATGACTGAGGATATTAATATGTTTGATATTGAAACAGCTTAGCTAGAAAAAGCAATTGATTTTGAAAAAAATAAATATTTTGTTATTAACAATCTGCTTTGCATTCTGTTATTTCAATTACATATGGGTAGTCTTTACCTTCCACAACATCTCTGAAATCTTCGCTACCCAAGGAGTGTGCAATCATGCTTGTTCACGTTAACATGGAAACTTCCAAGTGGGAATTGCCTACATTAAATCTGTATTGATATTCATAAAAGAAAATGGCCTCATTTGTTTTTGTACACTCTTTGCATGATTTTGGAAACAGTCTTATTCTTCATGAGAATCTCATTTTAGTTTTATTTGATTTTTTTGTTAATGGTTTGCAGTGGTTTAAATTAATTTGGATTATTTTATCTCTAAAAATTTGGTAAAAATCAATCTGGGTTGAATACTTTTTATAGATTGCTTTGTTCTGACAAGGTAAAAAAAACTTGTTGGTGAGATTTTTTTTTCAGTGAACCAGATTTTTAATATATAAGTTCTCCTTGTTTTCTGTTTTCCGACTCCTTAATTTCAAATTTCTAAAAGTATAATACTCTAAATGTATTTTCTCTTTTGATTTTCTTCAACTTTTATCTAGTTTTATTGTAAGAATACAGTATGTAATACATGTACAAAATATGTGTTAATTGGCCATTATCAGTAAGACTTCTGGTCAACAGTAGGCTACTAGGTTTCTTTGGAGGAGTCAGAATGTTTATGTGGATTTTCAGCCCTTTTTGTATATGGTCAACAAGATTAGAAACATTTTCTTAGATTAAAGAACATATATATGGCATTGGTGATATCGAGGCCAGATCGAGTTCTACCCTCCATGATATTTCTCTGCATTTGATGAACCTTAATATAAGAAGGGTTAGCAATTAGACTTATGTAGAAATTTGCAGTGCATGAAGGAGACTGAAAAACATTTAAAGTTTTTCAAAGAGTGAGAATGATCATCTGGATTCTCACTTTCAAAACCTCTGCAATGCCTAGAATGCTGTCATGTAATCAGTTTCTGTCAATACATTTTGCCTTACAGCACTTCCAATGGTGGATCATTTTCTAATCCTAAATCATTAATGTCTCACCTAGTCTGCATAATAACTCTGCCTGCTTTTGTAAGTGCAAGAAACAATGTAACAAGATCCACAAACACTACTAGACATAATAAACCTGAGATGTTAAATTTGCAATAAATTGTTCATAAATAGGTCTCTATGGTATAATAAAAGATACTCTTAACAGTGTTTCTGTTTCAAACTCAGTCCCTTTTGGGTACTAAATGGCAATAATGACCTCCTATGTGAAAACAAGAGTTAAGAATGTCACTATACTTGCAAATACCTGAATTATGTCATCAGTTTCTCTTCCAGTGCTTTCTAGTGCACTGCTATAAGGTTTAGACTTTTCATACCTCAAAATTTATGTTCCAATATAAATACTTCTTAAGATGCAAATAGAGAACCCAACTTCTCAAAGGAAACTTCAATATTTGTTATGTTTATTTTATTCACTATAATTTGATATCTGTATGTGTTATTTTTGCTAAGTTGCCAGTGGCTCATTATTCATTTCACCTGACAATCCATTTTCCAATCCTGGAATCTCCTCCCCCCACCTTTTTTTTTTAAAATCATAACTCCACTGGATTACTAGTTTTATACCAAGAAACTTAGTTGTATCAACTTGGTCATTTATTTGATGTGTCATCTGAGGTAAAGAAAATTTTATAAAGTAGCAAGGAATTACTTGCTTAAGCACATTTCTTTTATATTATCCCCAAACACTGAGACCTAATTCATTTGCTCTTCTACCCTTTTACTAATGACAGCCCTAATGATAGGCAGTTTATAGGATACTTTCTCTCCTTCAGTTGACCTGAAATATTAGGGAGAAAAACATCCACAAATCTTAGACAAGTCAGGATATAAAATGGTTCCTAAAGTAATAGGAAAATTGTGGCAAAATAAGAGTCCGTATTTCATATCAAGGTAAGGCTGTTAAAGTAAACTGCAAGTCCAGATGAGGTGGGAATCTGGGAACTCAAGTACTAGATCAGAGATGAATTCTAATAAACCATATTTAAGCTGGAATGCCCAGGGAAGCCCACCTAAATATATATAAAACATGTAACAGGCATGATATGTAGAATAAAATCTGTAATCATCCTTAAACTCTCTTCCTATATTATGAAGTTGTATAAATTAGAAACACATTACCCCATGGTTGTCCTCCTTATTCTGTTTTTAATTACCAAGCTCTTCTTATTCAATTTTCCAAATGTTTCACATGATTGACACATTATAAAATATAGTGCAATACATAAAAGTTATGTTAAAGGAAAATACAATATATATTTTGCATATCATTACATTAAAAGCATATTCTAGGGGTGCCTAGGTGGCTCAGTGGGTTAAAGCCTTTGTCTTCAGCTCAGTTCATGATCCCAGGGTCCTGGGATCGAGCCCCACATGGGGCTCTCTGCTCAGCAGGGAGCCTGCTTCCTCCTCTCTCTCAGCCTCTCTCTCTGCCTACTTGTGATCTCTGTCTGTAAAATAAATAAATAAAATCTTTAAAAAAAAGGCATATTCTAGGATAAACATTTTGTAAACATGTTTTTATCATTTAATATTTTATATCAAACTACATGTACTAAAATAATGATTTTTCTAAAATATTTTAATTGAAGATGTATGTAATTTCTTGGATTGGAATTCCTACTGCCCTAATATTGATTTAATTATGGGCAAATAAAAAGTGGCATTATGGTTTGATTATTAATGATGAAAGAAAATAATTCTATCAAGTGACTTCATAGTTTTTTTAAATCATCCTCCTCTTATTGGAAACTTATATAACTTATACTTTTCTTCCCCTTTGCAATTCATATCAATATGGAGATCTTTCTGCATACTATTTTCCATATACTGTTTTATATTTGACTCCCAGTAGAAGAATTATTGGATCAAAAAGAATAGCAGTTTGAAGGCTCTTTAGATTACCAAAGTGCTATGCGAAATTATCATGTGAGTTAGCAATCCTACTTGCCTCTCAAGGAGGCAGTGAAAAATGCCACATTCCCATCATGTCGCTACTTACTCACTCTGCAATTCAGCAGCTTCTAGTGGCTGTCATCGTCTGAATGGCATGGAGAAATAAATTTGTACAATAAAATTCCTAAAGACCCAAAGTGTTTCTGGATATTATTTAGGTGTAAAAAATTAGTAAATGGTTATCCAGTAAGATGCTGTCCATGGCTTTGACATAAACTCTGGGAGGATATGGTGAAATGGTCATTAGGTCATAACAAAAGAAATGGCAAGTTCATCATAGATCTGGTGCCCGTGAGTGGATTGCTAGCAAGAGAGCTTTCATGCCTTCAGCTTGCCCATAAACTCCAGTTACTTACTAATCTCTCATCACCTCATTTTTCTTTTGTCAGCATATTTTGAAATCTTATAATTGTTGAATCTAGCATTACCAGGAAATATGGAAACAATTCACATAGTTGGTAGTTGCCAATGTAGTCCATTTGCTTCTTTGGTGTAACATTTAAATAAGTGAAACTGGTAATTTTGTTCACTTACAAAGTACATTTTGTTTTTATTCATTTCATAAATTTTTTATTGAAGCCTAATATGGATATGGAAGAATTCACAGCTATGTCAGAACATGGAATGCTATCATGATCCAGAATTCTCCACCCCCATCCATGATGCTTTGGAACCCTTAACCCCAATCCCAGGGATGATCATAGTCTTCCCTCAAACTGTAGATAAACATTGCCTATCTTTAATATGCATTATTGGAATCAAAGAACATGCACTGTGCCTGTGGTTTCTTTCACTCAGATGCAGGTTTGTGAGGTTTTTTTGCAAGTGTATGTGCATATTGGGCTTTGTTCATTTTCACTGCAGTAGAGTATACATACACCGTATTTGCATGTCATATATTCCTTGTGTATACAGACTTGAGTGATAATTTAGAAAATGTCTTTTGGTGGAGGTATGTACACTATCATTTAGAAGGACTGTAAATACTGAGTCATAGGGTATGAATGTTTGATAGTTTCCAGCAGCGTTCCAAAGTGATTTTACAATTGAAACTTCAGTAAATTATTTTTTATGTGATAAAATACATATGACACAAAATTTGATTTTCAACTAGTTTTATGCCTACAAATCAATAGCATTAATTACAGTCACAATGTTGGGCGAATATTATCTGTTTCCAAACCTTTCCATTACCTGAACACAAACTCTGTACCCATTAACCTGTAACTCTCCATTCTCCCCTCTCTCCAGCCTCTGGTATCAGTTATACATTCCATCTCCATGAATTTGCCTAGTTGAGATAATTACAGATAAGTGGACATATTTTCCATTTTCTGCCTGGTTGATATCACTTAGCATAATGTTTTTAAGTGTCATTCATGTTGTGACATCTATTAGAACTTCATTCTTTTTCAGGGCTGAATAATTCATCATGTGTGTATACCCCATTATTGTATACATTCATCTGTGGATGGACACTTGGGTTGTTTCAACCTTTTGGCCATTATGAATGATGTTGTAATGAGTATTGGTATACAACTATCTGATTGTCTTTTCTAAAATTCTCTGGAGTATATACCAAGAGTGGAATTAACGAGGTGTATGATAATTTTATGTTGAGCTTTTGAGGAATTACCAAACTATTTCTACAGAAGCTGCACTATTTTACATTTCCATCAGCAAGACATGAAAGTTTTAATTTTTTTCACATCCTGGCCAATACATGTTATTTTCCATTTTACTATTTTTCCCATTTTATTATTTTTAAGATTAGAGAGTGAGCATGTGCTAGTGGGGGGAGGGGCAAAGGGAGAGGAGGAGAGAGACAATTCCATGCAGACTGAGCACTGAGCATGGAGCCCTATGTAGGGCTGGACCTCCAGATGCTGAGGTCAGAACCTGACCAAAATCAAGTATTAGGGGGCCCCTGGGTGGCTCAGTGGGTTAAAGCCTCTGCCTTCAGCTCAGGTAATGATCCGAGGGTCCTGGGATCGAGCCCTGCATCGGGCTCTCTGCTCAGCAGGGAGCCTGCTTCCCCCTCTCTCTCTGCCTGCCTCTCTGTCTACTTGTGATCTGTGACTGTCAAATAAATAAATAAAATCTTAAAAAAATCAACATTTTTAGTTGCTTAATTGACTGAGCCACCCAGGTGCCCCAGCCATCTTACTATTTTTATTTTATTTATCTGTGAAAAAGAGAGAGAGAGCAAGCACATCAGTGGGATGTGGAGGAGGGGGAGAGGGAGAAGCAGGCTCCCCACTGAGCAGGGAGCCCAATGCAGCTTGATCCCAAGACTTTGGGGCCATGACCTGAGCCCAAAGGCAGATGATTAACCAACTGGACAAACCAGGTACCCTATCTTTTGTGCTTCTAAATTAACTTTAGAAAGAGCATGCCAATTTCAACAAATACAACAAAAAAATCATAACAGGTTTTGATTTAAAAAAAAAGTTGAATCAAATTTATTTGGGGAAAATGTCATTTTTATAATCTTAGAGTATTTTTTTACCCAATCAAATTGATGGGTATCAATGTGATTGATTTTGTACATCAAATCAATGAATGTGATAATTTGTGCATGTTTGTACATACATGAGAATACATACACACACACATACATATATATCTAATTACATTAATGTTTTACAATTTTTAGTGTCAAAGATTTAAATAATTCTTAGTTATTCAACATTAATATTGTAAAACCATTTTGAAGTTACATTTTAAAAAAATATTTTATTTATTTGTTTGACAGAGATCACAAGTAGGCAGAGAGGCAGGCAGAGAGAGAAGAGGAAGAAGGCTCCCTGTTGAACAGAGAGCCTGATGCCCACATCGATCCCAGGACCCTGGGATCATGACCTGAGCTGAAGGCAGAGGCTTTAACCCCCTGAGCCACCCAGGTGCCCTGAAGTTACATTTTTAATTTTTTATTGCTAGTATATACATGTAAAGTTGCCTTCTTTTTATTTTGGAATTTTATACAGCTAGAATGCTAAATTCACTTAGTAATTTCTGGAGTTTGCCAAGAGATGCTTTTGGATTTTCTCTGTATATAATCAAGTAATCTATGAATAATGACAGTTTTCTTTCTTTCTCTTCAATTTTATGCTTTTCATTTCTTTTTGCTCTATTACACTGGCTAGGACTTGTAAAATAGTGAATTCAAGTGGTCAGAGCAGGGATACATATGATATTTATTATTTTAAAGGGAATACTTCTGATAATTCACCAAAATATAAAATTTATAATAGGTTTTTATTTAATGCTGTTATATAAATTTTCATTTACTGTATTTCTGTGAAACTAGTAATGGGTAATTTTATCAAATATCTTTTTAAATTAACAAATAATAATTATATTGATTCAAAAATGTTGAACAACTCTGGAATTTTTGGAATAAATCCCATTTGACTATAATATATAATCTTTCATATATTAAAAATATATCTATCTTGCTAAAATATTATTCTGGAAATTTCCTTTAATGTCCTTGTCAGATTGTACTATTAAGAGCAACTTAGTGTCCTAAAAGGAATTAGGAAATGTTCTTATGTTTTCTAAAAGTCTTTTATATTGGTGCTATTTCTTAATGTTTAGAATAATTCACTGGGGTACATCATGTGTGCATAAAATTTGCATGGTTTAGGGTATTAATGAGCTTAGTTTTCATAGGACTATTTATATTTTCCATTTTGTTTTTTGTCAGTTTTTATGTGTTTTCATTTTCAAGAAATATGTATATTTCATCTGAAAGTCAACTTTGCTGATGTAAAGATTTTGTAATCTTAACATCTGTAATATCTATATTGATGAGCCATTTTTTCATTCCTGATATTGGAATTCACTTTTCTTGTAGAGTTTTACTTTTTCTTGTGAAATTTCAAACACTAAAAGAAGAGAAACAGTGAATCTTTGTATAGTCAAAACCCAACTACATTACCAAGTTGATCAATATTGTTTTTTTATCAGTACTCTCACTTACTGACACCACGAGGACTATATTATTTTGGTTTAAATAATTATGACTTCCTCTATAAATATGTTTATATGTATCTCTAAAAGCTGTGAATTCTTATTAAATATAACCAAAGGATTATTTTACTGCTAAACAAAAACTAATGGTAATTTTTTAATAATCTGAAATCCATCCACTTGTTCATTTTCTCAGATGTATTAAACATTTTTACAGTTTCTTCAAATCAGTATCCAAAAAAGGTCTGTACATAAAAATTGGAAATTAGTTGATATGACTCTCAGGGATCTCTAATCTAAGTGAGTGGTTCTCAGATCTTCATGGGCATCACTACTGAGCTAAAGGTTTTGTGCTGTCCTTTCCCCTTTTCTTTATCCTTTTGTGTATCTGATAAAATTCTGATAGAACCCAAATTCTAGACTATACAATATTTTGGGTAGGCTACTCCAGTAATGCATAATTATATTCTGATGCTCCACCAATCAGAAGTATTTCAGCCTGAGTCACTATATGAACTCCTCTTTGTCCTTCCCCCATCTTGATGGATGAGTAAAATTCTGGCTGCTAGTAGAATTGACCTATCCCCATACTAAATTCATTCCCGTCCTCTTATCTCCATCAGGAAAATGTAGTTCTGTGACATGTAATGTAGATTGGGTTGTCTCATCACCTTGTTTCTCCTTGATGTACATCCACAGATGCATCTGTCCTGTATGTGAGCCCTTCAGGGGCAATGTGCAACTTGCTTTGTGTGGACCTACAACCTCTGCCAGAATCAAATGAGAGGATAGTTATGTACTAGGTAAAAGTCATATGTAGGGAATACTTAGGTGTGATAGTGGAGCCAGTTCACTTTCCATGTTTTACATGTTTTTATGCCACTGACTTGACCATTAGCTTTTTGTATATGCCCGTTCCTCCTCTCTTCCTCACTTGAATATCCAGGAAATTGCCAAGCCCAATCATTTTTAGTTTTTTTTATTAATTTCTAAAAAAATTATTATTTATTTATTTTTTAAAAAAGATTTTATTTTTATTTATTTGACAGACAGAGATCACAAGTAAGCAGAGAGGCAGGCAGAGAGAGAGAGAGGGAAACAGGCTCCCCACTGAGCAGAGAGCCTGATGCGGGGCTCTATCCCAGTACCCTGGGATCATGACCCAAGCCGAAGGCAGAGGCTTTAACCCACTGAGCCACCCAGGTGCCCCTCTAAAAGATTTATTAAGGACCTTGCAAAACTATCCATTTTTTCCCAACTCCATTGCCATCCTTTCATTAAACTTTTTTGAAATCTGTGATTTTAAATTTAACTTACAAGAAATTTACCAATTTCCCTAATCTTTAAAAGAATCATTTGTCTTATGATTTTTCTCTATCATTGTGGGAGTCAGTTGCATTGAGAATATTGAATGAATCTGATTTTGGTATTTATATCATATATATAACTGTCATAAATAAATTTGTTATTTATAAACCACCTAATCTATGGCATTCTGTTAGAGCAGCCTGAATTAAGATAGTTTTTTTTTTAAGATTTTTTTATTTTATGCCAGCGAGAGACATAGCGAGAGAGAGAGAACACAAGCAGGTGGAGTGGGAGAGGGAAGCGGGCTCCCCACTGAGCAGGAAGCCTGATGCGGGGCTCAATCCCAGGATCCTGGGATCATGACCTGAGCCGAAGGCAGACGCTTAACGCCTGAGCCACCCAGGTGCTCCTGAATTAAGATATTTCTAAGAATAGAATATAGCAAAAATGTTACTGTACCAATTCTTGCCTTAATTTTAAGAAAATATACATTTGGCTGGGGTAGGGGGGTTGCCTGAATGGTTCAGTTGGTTGAGAGTCTGCCTTTGGTTCAGGTCATGATCCTGGGGTCCTGGGATTGAGCCCTGAGCATTGTGGGGAATTTGCTTCTCCCTCTCCCTCTGCTCCTCCCCACCCCCCGCCACCACTCACTTATGTGCTCCCTCTCACCCTCACTAGCTCTCAAATAAAATATTTTTTTAAGATTTTATTTATTTATTTGACAGTGAGAGAGAAAGCAAGAGAGCGAGCGAGCACAAGCAGGCAGAGTAGCAGGCAGAGGGAGAGAGAGAAACAGGCTCCTCACTGAGTAAGGAGCCTGATGCAGGACTCGATCCGAAGATGCTGGGATCATAACCTGAGTCAAAGGCAGTCACTTAACCAACTGAGCCACCCAGGCATCCCTCAAATAAAATATTAAAAGAAAAAAAAAAGGGATAGAGAGATAGAAAAAGTATGCCTTCATAAAACTTCTATTGCAGAACCTTTAGGAGTTCTAGAATCATGTCACAATTCTAGATGAGACCATGTTAAGAGACAATAGGGGGAGCCTGTTTGGAGTGGAAGAGGTCCCAGTTTCCTGAGGGAGAAGTGAAAATCCACACAGGACTTCAGTGTAGTTCTTCTAGATGGCTGTCAACTTTTCAAACCTTCCTAGCCGAGACAGGAGACCTGGGACTAAACCAGCCATTGTATACGTTCCAGCCCTCTCAGCCATCAAGGTGAGAACAAGTCAGTCCACCCCCTTATATGAAATCAGGATAAACAATCAAGTGATTGCTATTTTTACATACTAAGTTTTAAGGGTTATTTGTTACATGGAAGCAGACAAAAATGGATAGAAATTGGTATTGTAGTGACAAACTCAAAATTATGAAGCTCTGGATGTTGGGATCAAGAAGCAGGTATGGGGCTGAAGAACCTTGAGAAGGTTGTTAGCTAGAGAAAAAGGAACCTTAGTGATATCCTTAGTGATATGCCACCCGCAGTTCTTGAAAGATGGAAATACCTAATGAGCTCGGGAATCTGGCTAAGGAAATTTCCAGGGAGAGTAGTGAAAGTGTCAGTTGCTGCCTTTATTTTGTCCATATGGTATACAAAGGGAGAGAAGGGAAAGGAGAAACCCACTGAGCTTTTTCTCCACTTTGTCTCCATGCATTCTAATTTAAATGCAACACCTCATGAGTTGTTGGTTTGAGAGAAACTGAAGTAGGCAAGTGGAAACCACCCTGGGAGAAATCACTGCACAAAACAAAAGTTTCGGAGCTATGGTTTACAAGCATCATCATAACTTCATAATGAAAAGGACTTTGGAGGCCATTTAGCCTTTTGGAAACAAGTCTACTTTACGCATATTTGACATATTAGAAACTGCTCCAAAGAAGAATAAATTGCCCCGAATCACACAAGCTAGTGACTGGCAGAGCTGAAAATAAAATCTAGTTCTGACACCCTTCTTGCTGCACAGCATCGAAGCTTTCTTCTCTTTGTGAAGTGAGAGAGGCTAGCAGTAGAGACAACTGAAGGCTTAACTGTCAAGCCGAATCCAGGCTCCTTGGCAGTGTCATGGGGAGAAATAATCTAATGGGCTGAAATGAGGAGAGGAAAATAGTTCTCAGCAAGTGGTATCAACTTACTTGGTATTTTTCTGTCCATTTATTGTTACAGACACGTTAATGGCAAATCTGAGAAGGTTCTTTTGTGAATCAGGTTAGGGCTACAATTGTTCAAAAAGCTCATTAGCAATTTATGAAGAGCAGCAAAACTCATTTTCCCTGAATGTGAAATCACTTCAGCCCTGTCACTGGAGGAGGAATTGTTGAAAAGTGAATTGACCACCTACAGATCCATTCTTTAAAAACGAGTCCTCCAAAGATAAAATACCTTGTAGTTATAAGATATGTGCAACACTCAGTTAAGCTCTGGTTAATATAGTTTCTGAATTGGGCTACTTTTCTCATTTGCCTACTGTGGGCACCTCTCAGGTAGACTTCATAAACCTGAGTTATCTGTCTATTAAAAAGCAGCAGGGGCTCCTTGACTCAGAATTTCATTAAAACAACAGAAAGATGTGTTGGGGGTGGTCAAATTCGCACTCTGGAATGAGAGATACATGGAGTTTACTATACTCACATTTTATATGAAGATGATTAAAGTGACTAGAGTGGGTTTGGATCTCCATTCCTGGTTCTTCTGCCTTAAACAACATTACCCAGAGTGGCTGGCAGGATAGTTCTGCACTGGGTGAGCCGATTCTTCTTTGTTCTGTGTATGGTTCCTGTAGGTTCATCTCCTGTTCTGTCACCTGGGATATCTTGCTCTGGCATCTTTCAAACTCTTTATTTTTCACACCAGTGATTTGGCCGACATTCAGCATTTAAACAGTAGGTTTTCCTCTGATATTGGAAATTCCTATCTGTTAATCTATTAGCCCCAGGAAAGACTGTGTGTAATTGCAGCTTTCTGATTATTTTAGGCATGCATATTCTTTCTGTCAGATCATTATTATTCTGAATTCTGGCTTTTTTCTGTTTGTTTGTTTGTTTGGTGACATTGGAACTTTTATTTTTTTTTTAACCTCATACACTCACTTCTGTCCCGATGCATGGCACCCTGGGCTGCAGATTCACCCAAGAGCTTTTGACAGATGAGGGTTTACATTTCTGCGGGTTGTTTTGGAGCTTAAATTAGTTTTCTAGATATTGAAAATGCTTGGATTTCCTAAGTACCTGGTGAGGTCATCAGGTAAATTAAAAGACTTTTGAAAAATTTTCCAATAAACTAGTTTGTGTATCCCCAGAGAATTGTGTGCCTTGTCATAGGCAGCAACTGTATAAGTCAATTTGATCTTCATAAAGCAACAGTTGTATAACTTTAAAAATTAAGACAGAGCAGGGTGCCTGGGTGGCTCAGTGGGTTAAAGCCTCTGCCTTTGGCTCAGGTCATGATCTCAGGATCCTGGGATCGAGCCCTGCATTGGGCTCTCTGCTCGGCAGGGAGCCTGCTTCCTCCTCTCTCTCTCTCTGCCTCCTTGTGATCTCTATCTGTGAAATAAATAAATAAAATCTTTAAAAAAATTAAGACAGAATTACATGAAAATGATCATTAATGTGCATTTTTATTTTGTACTGTAACCGTATTTTTTAGAAGATTAACTAGAGAGTTCAAAAAAACATTGTTTGAAATCAGCCATTAACTCTTCTACCCACGGGGGCAATTTCACACATGAAAAATTAGGTATCGTTTGATTATTGTGATGGTTCTATCAGGTTAAATTTTGAAAAGCTTTTAAATCCTATTCCTGTCAATCCAAAATAATGTTTCTCACTGTTATATTTGAGTGATGGGAAGATAGATTTAGCATTTTTGGATGTCTTAGTTCATATCCATAAAAGTTCATTTAGTTGAATGTTTCTAAGTGGAGTTGTTCCAATGTTAACATCTCACAAGTCCATGTACTTACACCTGGCTTAATACTCAGATGTTAACATGCAAGATGTTTGTTCCAAAATGACCACTGTTCTACTCTCTAGATATTTACTGAAAATGAAGCTACCTGTCTTAGTTGGGTTGCTATAACAAAATACGACAGACGAGGTTGTTTAGAAACAACAAATTTATTCTTCTAGTTCTGGATCCTGGAATCCAATATTAGGGTGCTTACATGGTCAAGTGAGGGCCCTCTTCCTCGCCACAGACTTTGGGTTGCATCTTCACCTGGAGGGAAGGGGCTGGGAGCCTTATGGGATCATTTATAAGAGCACTTCCATTCATGAAGACACCACCCCTATAACCTAATTACTTCCCATGGCCCCACCTATTAGTACCATCACCTTTGGAGATTAGGATTTCAGCGTGATTTTAGGGAGGACACAAGCTTTCAAGCCACTCATCAGCATGGGAACCTACAAGAGTTTGCAATTAAGAGAATATTGAGAATAATGGCCAGCAAGCTATAATCCAGAAATTCCTTGAAATGGGTTTTTATCCCAGAATTTAATAGTGATTATTGAAAAAGTAAAGATACGTTCTGCCCTTCATTCTTGAGACTCCAATTTTAAGATATTAAACATTCTTTAGAAATGTCAAAACCATATACAGGAAGACATTTTATGGGTTAGGTGCTGGAGGACAGAGATAAACCTTCCCTAACAGAGTTTCAGGACCTGTTCTTACTAATGCATGAAGTCATGTTGATTGCAATGACTCTATCATGTTACTGTAATCTAATGACTTTTAATCATTTTAATGGGATAGAACAAATGGTTCCTAAGCCATCATTTGATCTCCAAATTAGTTGAGGTGTCCTCAACACTTCCATGTAGTTCTAAAAATATTCCCAATGATGAAGAGTCAAAACTTCCTTTGTATCTCCTTTAATAACTATCTTCCCAAGAAATTGACTGGAGGAATAAGCTTTATATCAAAATTTCAAGATGCAGATATTAACCCCCCAGTCCACTGACTGAAGGATATCTGGAAGTTATCAAATTTTGAGTATCAGCTATTAATGAAATGTGAATTATATGACCTGGTTCCATAAACATTTGCAGAGTAAAGTGCATATATATGAGATCTTATCAATATTTGGTCTTTGTTTTTGGAAAAAGGAAGATTCACGTTTAGCCCCAGGATATTTTTCTATATCATGCTATATTATGATTTTTTTTAACTTTTTGGGATTTTGATGAAATTCAATTCCATATTAAACACTGGAACTATGGGACACCTGGGTGGCTCAGTTGGTTAAGGAACTGCCTTTGGCTCGGGTCATGATCCTGGAGTCCCATGATAGAGTCCAGCACTGGGATCCCTGCTCAGCTGGGAGTCTGCTTCTCCCTCTGACTTCTCCCCTCTCATACTTTCCCTCTCATTCTCTCTCTCTCTCTCTGTCTCAAATAAATAAATAAATAAAATCTTGAATTAAAAAAAAGACCGGAAGTATGATGTTGAAGTGAGAGAGTCAGGTTCTCGTCTCAGAGTCAAAGAATGAATCTCCCAAACAAAAGAGTGAGTAAAGAGATAGTTTTATTAAGCAAGTATACAGAAAAAGCTCTCAGGATTTAAGTTCCCTGGTTAGCCTTCAATAAAAGACAACCCTAAAAGCCCTCAGTTTTCACTTTCCCAGGGATTACACCTCTTATATATTTTTTCTTTACTTCGGTGCTATAGCTCACAGCAGGATGTATCGAGCTCTGTGGCTTACTCATGTGACTGTCATCTCTGTAATGGTTCAATTCCATTTTTGTTTTCCAACTTAGTATTTACTTCTTCAATAGTCTGATGCTTGTTTTAAACATTATCTTTTTTCTTCCAATTTAAATTGGTGTAAATTTATCTTTCATTTTTTCACAGCCATGAGGAAGTTTTTGCTGACTTTTCCCTTTATTTCCCAGATTATTTCCATTTGGAATATGTATTCTTCCTTACTCTATTGATTATGTTCCTTCCTCATCATTGCTACCATTGCCAATCAGCCCTCTCCCTGTCCCCCATCCTCCCCACCCCCAGTATTTCAGAGCATGTCTTAGGCAAACATCCAAAATGAAATCCTCTCATTAAGTGGAGTCAACTATTTAAATAAAAATAATATCTGAAGTGGAAGTGAAGGGAGTTGGGGAAATCCAGAGCTGTCTTTCAGGTTTTGTTTTCATCATATGAAACAATCTTGTCAAACGTTATTCTCTCCCTTGAAGGTATGTCTCATCTAAATTTCAATACATTCAGTTATTTAATGCATCCTGTATCTAACAAAAAAGATTTGTTGCTGTGGACTAAAGTACCATGAACTTACTATTTTTACTCTTCAGATACTTTTATTCTCTCTATCTGAAGGTCTCCAGTACTTGATGGCTGCATTAACAGTACTTAAAAATAATGCTCTATTTGTGGATTTGGTATCTAAGTCACTTGCCTTTGGTTATCCACCCATAAGGAGGCAAACCTTTGAAGCAGTTGAGGATTTCATACAAAAAAATTCTGAAGGGCAAAATGTATCTTATTTTCTTGGGTGCACTGATTCATCCTTTTAACTGATCTCTGAAGGAATCCATAAAAAATCCTTGTTATTATTTTTACCCACAGCAGCATAATTTAAATTCTAGTTATATAGGCTTGTAAAACAAATCCGTATAACCACAATGGGAAATGATCTTCCCAGTGGTATAGCTAAACTAATAAAGCAATTATAGCAGGGATGAGCAATTAGAGCCCAAGCCATGTAGACTCAATTCACATGTATAAAACCACAGAGGAGAGGAATGTAGACTGTAGTAAGATCAGAGAAATAGGAGGGTGCTAGGAGTCATGCTTCCATATTCTACTGCCCACCATGGAAATACCTTCTCTTGAACCCATTGTGAGCAAAGATGCGATATTTTATGCAAAAACTGTTATTTTGAAAGGCAACAAAAAAAGTTCTGGGACAGAGGGAATATTTGCTTCAGCATTCAATATTTACAAATGATTTATAGATTTATTTACATAAAGTTTAATCAGTGAGTATTTTATGTTGATTTAGCTACACTACTTTAGCTTACATGCTAAGTCAAATACCAAAGTTTAATCCATTTAACAACTTTTGACAAACATTGATTTAAGGACTCCTATGTTTCAGGGACAGTATTAGTTGCTAGGGATACCAAGGGAAAAATCCCTGTCCCTGCCTAAAATGTACATGGGCTTTAAAGATCAAGATAATAGAGCCACAGAGTGTTTTAGAATCAATTTATTCATTATCTTATTCAATAATCATTTTGTGCCTACTATGTGCAAGTACTTTTTATAGTTTGGTACATGCTTAAATTCTATGCATATATGTTTCACATTCATTTTTAAAATAAACTTACATTTGTTTTGCAATATCATGTAAGTCTTATTTGCACTATTACTCTTTGAGGTCATCACTAGAATCTGTACTTTGTTGTTTATTACCTCATACAATTTTTTTTTGTAATGTCTTGGCATCTTTCTGAAAACTAACTCTACACATGGGTACTACTTATTCTTTAAGACACAGCTCAGTAGCCACCTCTTCCTCCCACCATCATACCTATGTACATATATACCTTTCCATTGGGAGTAATCTGTTCCCCTTCCCAATTCTCATAGCATTGTCTCTGTCTCTACAAGTTTGCCTTGTATTAGACTGTGTTGTGTATGGGCTATGGCTGCCCTTATCGTCAGCAATACCACCATATTGACATCTGACCAAGGATCGAGACCTTGTGTTTCTCTACGGAAAGACTCATATGTGATTTTTTTTCATGTTCCTTGAATGGGGACCAGTTTCTCATACATACTAGAATTCCATTAAATTCTTTTGTACATATATTTTGTGTACAGTTGAGTCTTAAGTTGAATTTATAAAGTCTTTCAAAATTTTTGACCTAACAATCATATATTCCTTATATATTCCTTATATACTTAATGATCAAGTTGAAGTGAATGAATTAAAAATGTTTATCCACCCAAATTGGCCCTCAGTTCTTTTCGGAAAATATTTGATTAGTAGACAATGAGACTTACCTAATACGGCATTTCTGGACCTCAAAAATCATGAGGGTGCTTAGTCATTATAATGTCATTATATGTTGTCACAATCCTTTCTTCCTCTAGTTTGGTGTTGAACTCCTCTAGTGTAGTTTCCAGTTCAGTTATTGCATTCTCCACTCTGTGACTTCTGTTTGGTACTTTCTTACATTATCCATCTCTTTGTGATGTTCTCACTATATTCACTTATTCTTCTCCCCAGTTTGGTGAACATTTTTGTGACCATTACTTTGAAATACAGTAGAGAAATTTCTGATCTCTGTCTCATTAAGAATCCACACCTCCTGCCCCCCAAGGTTTTATATTGTTCTTTCATTGGTAACCTATTCTTTTGTCTTTCATTTTGTTTGACTCCTGATGTTGGTCTCCATGTGGTAGATGAAACAAGCACCTGTCCCCAGGATGCTTGTTCTAGAAGCCTCCTAGGTGTGTGTGTTAAATTAGATGCCTGTCCCTCAGGCTGACACATTAATATAAACAGGTATACCTTTTCCACTTTAAGTCTGGCTACTATTGGCTGCCTCTGAGCCCAGCCCTGGGGCAGGTAAGAGTGCCTGGACACTCCTGTAAGAGCCATTTCTCAGGGGCACCTGGGTGGCTCAGTGGGTTAAAGCCTCTGCCTTCAGCTCAGGTCATGATCCCAGGATCCTGGGATCGAGCCCTGCATCATGCTTTCTGCTCAGCAGGGAGCCTGCTTCCTCCTCTCTCTGCCTGCCTCTCTGCCTACCTGTGATCTCTGTCTGTCAAATAAATAAATAAAATTTTTTTAAAAAGAGCCATTTCTCAGACACTATAGTCTTTTAGACCTCAGGATGTGAGCCCTGTTTGTTTTCAAAATTAGATGTTTTGGGGCCTTGTATCTTAGGTTCAGGTCTTAAAAGTTGGGGTGCCCAATGTAAATTCTGAACCTTTAGCTCCTTAAAGAGCAGCTCTGGATTTTGAGTTCCCTCCCAGTTGTGGGTTGCTGCCCTGAGGCTTGGGGTTTATCCCAGCCTCTTACACCTGCTTTGATGTGGTTTTCTCCTTGTTTGTCTAATACGTAGTCATCATTCAGGCAGCCTTTAGGTTTTTGTTGTTGTTTTTGTTTCTTTTTGCTTTATTAAGAGGAAATTATTCCGTATATAGCTGTAGCTGTAGATTTACAGTATCCAGAGGAGGAGGAGAAATGTTCATGATATTTTGACATCACCATCTTGAACTGTTCTCCAGGAAAAAAGGAAAACCAACACCAAAACAAGCCATTATACTATACTATGAAAGTCTACAATAATGTTAGCTTGGAAAATTTATGAATGGTTTCATAATTTTGAAGTGAATATATAATTAACTTTTATATTACTATATTATTTATAGAGTTCTCACCCACAATATTACTTAGCATAAATATAGTACATTCAAACAAGCCTAAAACCCATGCTAATGGTTCATAGTTTACTGTTGGTTCCAAAATATCATTATGGAACATAATTTTTTTTTAAATGTGGACATTTAATGCCTACATAACCATCCTAGACTTTCTCAATCTTATCATGACATTTCTTTTTAAATTCAAAGATTTTATTGCCATAATGATATTTTGGAACTAACAGTGAGCCTGGTGGTGGTTATTATGGAGGGCACATATTGCATGGAGCACCGGGTGTGGTCCATAAATGAATTTTGAAACACTGAAAAGAAGAACAAAATGGAAAAAAAAAGATACAGAATATGTTTAAAAATTTAAAGTAAACATTGGGAAGAAATCAATGTAATGGAATTTTAGAAACATAACACATTTATATAATTGATCACATGCTATGAAAGGAAAGTTGGACTCACATATGTTAGCATACTTTCTTATTCCAGGAAACATGGAGGACAAAGCTCTTTATTTTCATAAAAAATATTTTAATTTTTTAAAATTTTTATTAACATATAATGTATTATTAGCCCCAGGGGTACATGTCTGTGAATCACCAGGTTTACACACTTCATAGCACATACCTTCCCCAGTGTCCATAATCCCAACACCCTCTCCCTAACCCCCTAACCCCAGCAACCCTCAGTTTGTTTTGTGAGATTAAGAATCTTATGGTTTGTCTCCATCCCAATCCCATCAAGACAATTATCATATGATCTCCCTGATATGAGGAAGTTGAGAAGGCAACATGGGGGATTTGGAAGGTAGGAAAAGAATAAATATTTTCATAAAAAGATATTTTTAAAAGTATTGAGTGGTGATTATTTTTTATAAAATGATACCATACATCCTACAGAATTTTTCCCAGTAAAAATGATCAATCCCAGAATTATGGAAGGCTCCCCCCTCTACAGCCCAATCATTCCTTTCCTCTAATTCAGGTCATTTACTCAAAAGAAACAAAGTAACAAAAAAATAAAACAAAAACAACAACAACAGAAGAATAAGATACAGCTTCAAAGTTGAAATCAACTTTGTTATTAACCACCATTTTTTTAAATGAAATAACATTTCAAATTTTCAGTGCAAATTTCTCAAATATATTTGAGATCTAGATTTTTCACAAAAGAGATTTTTTAAGTTTTTCCAAACATTTTTCAATATATTCCTTTAAACTGTAAATTACATAATTTACTTTGAAACTGGGAAAATTAATGCTGTGGAAAGTCTTTTCCTTTTTCTTAGTTTTGATATCACACAGAGTGCAAATGTTATCCTTAATTGATATAATGTTATTATTTCATATTATTTATCATATAAACCCCAGCTTTTTTTAATAATTTGATAATACGTTTGTGGAGGCTAAGAAAAACAAGGCTGTACCCACCTCGAGTCTAGCCCTAACATTGCCCTCCCCTCCATAAAACTGAAGGATGCTGAGATTGAGGCAGAAGAAAATGGAAACAAAGTTAAACCTAAATCTCACTGACAAGAACACTTGATAGGAGAAATGTGACATTCCACCAGGAAACTCCCAATTGTCGTCATGTTAGTGGGAGAAACGGCCTTGACTTGGTAATAACCAGGCCTCCAATATCCTGACAGTCTTCTTTGCCCTGATAGCCCTTCTGAACATCCCCTTTGTCCTCACCTACTGCTGAGCCAGCAGTCGTGGCCCGATTATCTACTGCCGAGTCCACCCCCACTCTGCCTTTAAAACCTCTGACTGTAATCCGGTTCGGGGTCCAAGTCCCTACTCCGCTGTGTCGGGTATACTTGGGCCCAAGCTTAAGCTTGTCAAATAAACCCTCGTGTGATTGCATCGGTGTTGGCTCCTTGGTGGTCTCTTGGACACAAAAACATGGGCATAACATGTTCTCATTTTATATAATCTATGACACAGAAATTTTACTGTGAAGAAAAATCTCCATTTTCTGATATTCTCTTGATATTTTACACAAATGCCTTTTAATCTGAGATGTCTATGTGAAATCACTGCATAACACATACTAGACATTGATCACAGTAAAGAATCTGCACTTCACTCTACAATATAGGAAGATAGACTTAATTTTTCTAGATTTTTTTTAAGATTTTATTTATTTATTTGACAGATCACAAGTAAGGCAGAGAGGCAGACAGAGAGAGAGGAGGAAGCAGGCTCCCTGCTGAGCAGAGACCCTGATGTGGGGCTCGATCCCAGGACCCTGGGATCATGACCTGAGCCGAAGGCAGAGGCTTTAACCCATTGAGCCACCCAGGTGCCCTCTAGATTTTTTTTTTTTTTTGCCACTCTCTCCAACTAATTGAATAAAGCCAACCAAAAAAGAACAAATGAGAAATTGTGACAGTGCATTCTGCTCAATTTCTAGAGCAATAAAATGTGATCACATTTGTTTTTTAATAATTTTAAGATCCTTTGATGTGCAAGTCAGTATAATAGAATATAATCAAGGAAACAGACATGGTCTTTACATTCTCAAAAATTCAATTATTCTTCCACAAAAGGTATATATGTAAATAATCTGTACGTATAATACTAATTCTTTGTGGTGTTAGGCCACATGTAAATGACCTTAAAATGTTTTGGCTTCTAGTTTGTATTATCTTATTGAGCATGTCCTCAAAAATGGAAGACATGAAAATATCTAAGAAGAACAAAGCAAAATACGGAGCTCAGGCCCCATTTTTGAATTATATTACAGTAGCAATAACGTTTTATTGCTGTTTAAAATGATTTCAGTGTTGTAAGTAATGTTTAGTTTGTGACATGCAATTATCAAATCTATCATTTATATTTTAACAATTTGTTGAGTATAAATAACAAACACCTGTGACATGAATCTAGTAAATGTGACATATTTATAAATTACTCTCTCTGTTCTATTTTCTAACTCTGTTTAGTCTCTCTATCTACTAAAATATTTTTTAGCTTTATTTTATGCAGTTTATACTCTTTAAAGGAAGAATTTTATTATGGAAGTATGGAATAAAAGATTCTTTGAGGCATCCTACACATATTTTTTGAGCACTTTTTTTTTTAAGCTTGCAAGACTTAAAGGGAATCTAAAGTGACAAAAATAATTGAGTTGAAACTGAAATGAAGAGTAAGCATATATGAAATCAGGGGAGTTGGGCTGAAAAATGCTTATTATTAGCATTATAATCTGTAAAGTATGTCTTTATAAATTATAGTAGCTATAGCTGAAAATCCCAAATTAATCCAGGGACACTGGAAAAGAATAAAACACTTCAGTTAAGATAATGTTATCCACATATTAGAGAAAGATATCTTATTTTTAAATTTATACTGAATAACCTATTTAAACTGGCCAAGGTTTTTTTTTTTTTTAAGATTTTATTTACTTATTTGTCAGAGAGAGAGAGAGCGAGCGAGCACAGGCAGACAGAGTGGCAGGCAGAGGCAGAGGGAGAAGCAGGCTCCCTGCTGAGCAAGGAGCCCGATGTGGGACTCGATCCCAGCACGCTGGGATCATGACCTGAGCCGAAGGCAGCTGCTTAACCAACTGAGCCACCCAGGCGCCCACAGGCCAAGGTATTTTTAAGGAATTAAAACAAATTGAAAACAAATGACCAATAATTTTGGTAGCAAAGGGCACTAGAGTTTGGAACAATCAAAAACTAATGAAAATGATAACTAAAAATAGTTAAATAAAATACAAAAACATGAGAATGCAAGAAACTGTTGAATATCAAGATGGATTTTAAAAAACAACCATATACAAATTTAGAAATGAAAATATATTTTTATAGAATTTTAATATCTGAATGGTATAACAGAAAAGTAATGGGGGAAAAATGGAAACAAAATCTGCTTCTTTGAAAATATCAGTGAAAATGATAAATCTCTAGGCTAACCACCCCAACCGTCCAAAAAGATTACTGATACCAGAAGTGGAAGACTGGGCATTTTTGTTGATTCATTTGGCAATAAATGAATCGTCAAGATAACAAAAGAGAATGAAGGAATACTATGAAAAAAAACGTGCTCATAAGTTTTATAGAGGAACTGAGTCAATTATTTGAGAGACACTGTTAAAATTCATATCAATAGAAATTTTGTTTGAAAAAATATAAATCTATGAATCAACAATTCCACACCTTCTCAAGGAAAGCTTGAGAATCAGAAGGTCTCATCAGTGAACTGCTGTGGTCTGAATGTTTGCGTCCCTGAAAAAATTAAACATTGACACCTAAACCCCAAGGTGATAGAATAATTTTAATAGGGAATGTGATCTTTGAAATAACCATATAATTGTCTCAAAGACCATTGCTTAAAAAAGACAGATTTTCTCTATGTTTAAACGGAAAATTTCAGAATAGTTAACGTCCATTGTAAAAAGATTTAGTAGCTAACAACTACATAGCACTTACTATGGGGCCCAATATGATTCTAAATATTGCTTATACTATAACCAATTCATCCCAACTATTGCCACAGAAGGTAGGTAAATATAATTATCCTTTTTGAAATGAGACTGGGGCATAGGAAAAATTTTCAATTTATACAATTAGGAAATTGCAGAACCTAGTCAAAATGGGACAGATGGCTCCCAAGTCCAATTCTTAATTGACTTGGAAAGGATGGGGCCACATAGGAAGATGGAGAAAACAAAGAAAGCTATGTTTTTACACACATGAACTAATATGTATAAATTCTGGCACCAGTAGACTGTCTTCTAGTAAGTTCACTGAAGAGAGTTCATTTTCCTTGATCCTCCTGGTATACCATTTTGGCTTTATTCCATAACTTTGAGATATACATTATCAGTATTGTTTAGTTTAAATATTTTTATTTTCCCTTTTTTTATTTCCTTTTTAGCACATTGTTTAGAAATTTGTATTTAATTTCTTCTAAAACTATGAATATTTTGCTTGTTGCTCTCTTTTAATGATCTGTGAACTTTGGCTTCCCAAGTAGAGTAGGGAAGTAGGCTTCCCATACCTGCATGTTGTATGGGTCTGTGTTATCTTTTATAGTTTTTCTGGTTGTGCATACTGCACCTTGACCACAAAAATTATCTTTCATATATTTGAAACCTGGTAACTATTCATTAACTATCAGGTAAAATAGATTTTATTTAATTTTTTTTTTTGGCTTCTGGTTAGAAATGAGCAGATCTAGCATGTGTCCTATGGTGTTAAAAGCAGACATTAGGAAAATTGTTTAAGCCCTTAGAATGCAGTGAATGTCTTTTGTTGCCTTCACACAAGCAACTGACAACTTGGCAGGGTGTAAAATTCTTAGAACACAGTTTTTCTTTTAAACCTCTGTATATGTTGCTAAAATCCTGACATCTGATCTCCTGACCAGTTTTTCATCTTTTATACATAGTCTCCCGATGCTTACAGTTTCTTTTTCTCTTCATGTCAAGACATTCCTGGTGGTGGCCTGTTTTTACAGGTAACAGTCTCTCCATTAAAAAAAAAAAATCTATGCATTTCCACTTGAAATGTCAACAACTAAGAGGGACATGTTAATATTTCCAAAGTCAGCTGGGGTTTTGGACACTTCTTACCTTTGACTAGATCATTGCAAAAAAAGAATTCCTGAATATTTTTCAGGTATCAATTGTTTATTAGATAAATTGTCAATATAATGTAGATTGACACAGTTCATGCTATTTCATATTCTTCTACTTGTGTTTCTATGACATAAATATTACTACCTGAACTGTATTGGATTTTACCTAGTGTATTATTGTTTTACTATTTTTACATAATTGTATAAATATCTTTTCATGTAATTTATAAATATCTGTGTACCTACTGAAATCAGCATAGAATTTCAGTTTTAAATTTCCTTTTTGACTAGCTTTGTCAAGTGTTCCCAGGCTCTCCAGTCAATGCCATAGGAACTGGGGAGCAGAAAGCCAATATTGTAGGAAACAGCCAATAACTAATTAGATTTGGGCATATCAGATTAGTGACTGCCTTTTACTTGAACAAAGAATGTGATTTTGCTGATGTTGAGATTGGCTTTTTATACATATTTCCTTAAATAGAGAAAATACGTGCATAGTTAGCTTATATGAATCCTTCCTGAATGATGATATAAGCTAAAGCATAAAGGGACTGTGGCACAGCAAAAAATTAAGCATGTCATAATCAGCAAGATCACCCTGGCACAGAATAGACTAATACCAGCCGTAGAGTTCTATTATGGAGTCTGGAGAACTTTGGGAAACTGAACCGGAATAAGCCAAATTCATTTCTGTTCTCTGCGATTGTACAGATTAAACTGCACTTCTAGAATCATGGTTAAATAAACTGGGGTATTCCAGCCTAATTATTCTCTTTCTACCAGGCATCCAGCCAAGAGAATTGGCCTGTTTATCTGGGCATGGATTAAAAAGTAAAAGAATTAACACTGTTCCCATGCCTCTCCACCTACCTCCTACTCAGAATTCTACATCACTTCGATCCCCCTTGTCATCCAGAAATTCTTTGTCTCAAGAGTGTTGCAACCACAGATATGTGGATGGTGACTTTTTGGAGACTTCCTGCAGTGCTTAGGAGGTGTGTGTTTGGGAGGCACACTTGAGTTGGGTTTCTGAGTGGGTTTCAAGTACAAGAAGTGTGGCAAAGATACCTGCATGTGAAATTCATCACCGCAACTGTTAAAAAAATTATGCTGATGGTAAGACAGACCTTACTCGAATGGTCACATGAAAGCAAAGAAATGGAGCTCAACTATGAATACGAGAAGAGCAAGGAGGGCCTGAGAGCCAAATAGCAGGGTGAGGGAGCCAGTGGATGGAAACTTACTAAGAGCAGCCACCAAGGGATTCTTGCAGAAGGCAGGCCAGGGTGATCCCTTAGAACCTGGGTGATGGTAGGGGATGAAGAATGTGACCAGATGTGGAAGGTGATTGTGTATTGAGGCTGTCTTTTGAACTAACACTGTAAACTGTCTCTTTCAGAGTTATGAAATATGGTAGCCCTGTAGTTGAGAATACATTTGGCCATTTTTCTATTATGAAGTGATTACATTTAATTTTCCCAATTTCCTATTGTTTTTTTGAAAGTCTTATTTGTTTGAATTTATATATTCTGGAAGCTTGAACTTTGTCGATGATGTATGTTGCACATAACTTCACTTTGACTTTCACTTTTTTGGTAACTTTTGATGAACTGAAATGTGGTCAATTATAGATCTTTTCTTTTATGGTTGATAATTCTGTAATTTAAGGTTATGGAGATAGTCATTCAGTTACATTAATTGACAAAAGCTTTATAGTTTTACTATCTCTGTAATCCATTTAAAATAGTTTTTTAATGCCTCAAAGTAGGATTCTATTACTTTTTTTTCTCCCTCAATTGCCCTACCATCATCACCCACTCTTGCTTATCCACACTCCCATTTCTGTGTCATGTATGTTTGGGGAATCTTGGAAGCCTCTACATTATATTCAATTTGTAAGTTTGTGCATACCTTTTCCAATACCACCTATCTTAATTATTCAGAGCTTTACAGGAAGACTTCATAAATTCTGAAGTCCTCCCTCTCCAGTCTTCCTAGAATGTTGTGCTAGTTTTATTTTGTTTGTTTGTTTCATTGTCACTTCATATTAATTATAAAACTACAGTGAATCTATCTATAAGTCTGTATTAAATCACATTGAATCTGTAAGTCTGTGTGGGGACGATTGCATTTAATATATATTGACTCCTCCAAACAGAACATATTTTACCTCTCATTCATTTAATAATAAATTTTCATAATACATTTTCTTCATGTATCTTGTGAATTTTTGGTTTCCTATGTGCTTCATAAATTTTGATATTTTTTAGAAGTATATTTAATCTTTGTCTTCTAACTTATTTCTAATGCATCAAAAAGCAATGATTTTTTAAGCATTGATTTTACTAAAAACATCTTACTGTTCTTAGCTGTAAAAAAAATATACCCACAAGATCTTACAGATTTTTCTATACAGTAGCCGTATCACCTACAAATCAGTTTTGTTTTTACCTTTCCCATCTTTTTTTGTTGAGAGAGAGAGAGAACATGTATGCAGCAGAGGGGGAGAGAGCAGGATGGAGCCCCACGTATGGTTCAGTCTCAGGACCCTGAGATCATGACCTGAGAGCTGAAATCAAGTCAGGCATTTAATCGGCTGAGCTGCCCAGGTGCCCCCTTTCCCATCCTTTTTAATTGTGACCTTTTATGCCAACTAGGTATTCTATTCCATTCTATTCTATTCTAGGTATTTTTAATTGTGACCTTTTATGCCAACTAGGTATTTTAAGCCAATATGAAACAGAACTCATGACACCGGATATCTTTGTCTTCTTTTTTCATAAGAAAAGTTAACATTTAATCATTAAATATACTTGCTATACATTTCTATAAATAACTTTTATTAGATTTATACTTTTCTTAAATCATAAATGGATCTTTAGTATTAATTGTTGATTTCTCTGTGTTTGAGAAAATCTTACTTTTTTTAAATATGGAGAATATATATATATGTATGTGTGTGTGTGTGTGTGTGTGTGTGTGTGTAAGTAATGTTAAACACAATATTTTCAGGGTACAGGCAGATCAAAAAGTATTTTAATTGTATTATGCTGCTGAATCCAGCTTGCTAATATTTTATTCTGATTATTTAGACCTATGGTCATGAATAATAATCTGCCATTTTCCTTTCTGCTACTGGCTTAAAGAGTTTTCTGGTTTCAAGTTATGCAAAGCTCGGGACGCCTGGGTGGCTCAGTCAGTGAAGCATCTGCCTTAAGCTCAGATCTTGATCCCAGGGTCCTGGGATTGAGTCCGGCATCAGATCAGGCTCCTTGCTCAGTGTGGGAAGCCTGCTTCTCCCTCTGCCTGCTGCTCCCCCTGCTTGTGCTCGCTCTCTCTTTCTCTCTCTCTGACAAATAAATAAACAAAATCTTTAAAAAAAATTATGCAAAGCTCATAAAACAATTTGGGTTGTTGTTGTTGTTGTTGTATTCGTTTCCAAGCCTTTTTTTTTCTCAAATAACAGATACTTAGACGACCTAATATCTGTCAAAAAAAAAAAAAATTGGCCTTCGATTAAAAACAGATCTTCAAAGTGAACCAAAAACCGAGAGAACCTTAAGGAGAGATAGACAAATAAAATTTATAATCATATTAAGCATTTCTTCTATAACGGAACAAGTAGAAAAACAGTGGGAATAGAAGAGACTCCACTAAAGGCCTGTTTTTAGGTGCTCACAAGTTTAAGTTTGTTACTCCTGATTAAATGACACACTTAATCATTAACAAATGATCTTATTTACTCCTGGTAATTAATCCTTTGATTTGAAATCTTTGTGTATAATATTAATAAAGGCAACTCCAGCTTTCTCTTGATTTGTGTTAATATGTGTATGAGTTTTCTATTGCTACCTTAACAAATTACCACAAATTTAGCTGTAATGCAACACCCGTCTATTTCACAGTTCTGTAGGTCAGAAGTTCAGACATCCCACGGCTCAGCTGGTTTTTTGCTTTGGGTTTCACTAGGCCCAAGTCAAGGCATCAGCCCGACTGTGTTCCGTGTAAGGGCCTAGACTAGAGATGAATCTACTTGTAAGCTCATTTAAACTCTGGCAAAATTTGGTTCCATGTGGTTGGTGGACTGAGGTCCTCTTTTCCATTTTAGTTGTTGGTGAATTGTTCTCACCCTTAGAGGTGCCTCCATTTTTTGGCTTGTGGCTTCTTCCATCTTTTTTTTTAAATTTTTTATAAACATATAAAGTATTTTTATTCCCAGGGGTACATGTCTGTGAATCGCCAGGTTTACACACTTCACAGCACTTCTTCCATCTTAAGAAAGCAACTGAAAGTTGATTTCTCAGCTTGGAGTTTCTCTGGCCACCCCTCCATGTCTCTTCTTTCCCCTCTTCCTACTCTCTTTTCTACTAACAAGGGACTCAGGGAACCACGTTGGGCCCGCACTGATATCCAGTGTATTTTCCTGCTTTAAGGTCAGCTGACTGGCAAATCTCTCACAGTAGTATCTAGATCAGTATTTGAATAATTAGAGGGAATCATGAGTGTGTGTGGGATCTGCCTCTCTTAGTATGGTACATTTTATCCTTCCTTTCAAATGACTTGTGACTTCGTATTTAAAGTGGCTCTGCTTTAGAAGTATAGAGTGGGTCTCTTTTGTTTTGACTGTTTTATAATCCAGTGAAAATGTCTTTTAATTGAGATATTAAGATAATTAAAATTTACTTTTATTATTGATATGCCTTTGTTTAAATCTATCTTTCTATTTTTGTTGGGCCCATCTGTTCTTACTTCACTCTTTCTTCTCGGTTTTCTTTTGAATTAATGATGTGTTTTTTCTTTATTATTTCATTTTATCTTTGGGGGGGTTTATTGGCTATAATGCCTTATTTTTGTGTTTTATTGATTTTTTTTTTTAGGTAGTTCTTAGGAGTTTCATTTGTATTTTACTTATGCCATCCTATGTTCAAATGATGTATATGTTCACTTATAGTGTAAGAAATTTAAAATAATTTATTTCCCTTCATTCCACACTTTGTGCTATTGTTGACATACACTTGACTCATATATATTATGTAGCCCTCCCTAAAGAATTATCATTTTTAAGATTTAATTAACTTTTAAAGAGTTTTAAGTACATGGTAAAATTTGTATACACAATATTATATACTGTAGTATCACAGTATCACTTGAACATAGATTACTTTTGCTCTTTGTGGAATCTTCTTATATTTGGAGACCATTGAATATCTTGGGTAAATGTCTTCATATTTTTTTAAACTGAATTTAATACACATTGGGCCATTTTTAAAATATTCTATTTCCTTCACCTTCTTCTTCTAGAATGCTTGAAGATTTTCCATAGTTCATGAGTTTTTTATTACTTTTTTTCTGAGTTTTTCCCTAAATATATTTTGATTGCTACACCTTCAAGCCTTTAATTTATTTTTGTTTTGGTTTGTTCTTCTGTGAATGTCTAGGTGACTTTTAATCCTGCCCATTTATTTTATTTTTTATTTTTATTTTTTTTTAGAGTTTAACAAGATTTTATTTATTTTTTTTTGCTTTTATTTTTTTTTAATTTTTATTTTTTATAAACAAATTTTTATCCCCAGGGGTACATGTCTGTGGATCGCCAGGTTTACACACTTCACAGCACTAACCATAGCACATACCCTCCCCAATGTCCATTACCCCACCCTCCTTTCCCGACCCCCTCCCCCCAGCAACCCTCAGTTTGTTTTGTGAGATTAAGAGTCACTTATGGTTTGTCTCCCTCCCAATCCCATCTTGTTTCTTTTCTTCTTTTTCTGCCCTCCTAGTCCCCCATGTTGCATCTCCACTTCCTCATATCAGGGATATCATATGATAGCTGTCTTTCTCTGATTGACTTATTTCACTAAGCATGATATCCTCTAGTTCCATCCACGTCGTTGCGAATGGCAAGATTTCATTCCTTTTGATGGCTGCATCGTGTATATATACCACATCTTCTTTATCCATTCATCTGTTGATGGACATCTAGGCTCTTTCCATAGTTTGGCTATTGTAGACATTGCTGCTATAAACATTCGGGTGCACGTGCCCCTTCGGACCACTACGTTTGTATCTTTAGGGTAAATACCCAGTAGTGCAATTGCTGGGTCATAGGGTAGTTCTATTTTCAAC